>OOFB01003069.1:53726-64735 GCA_900323305.1 Trachyrincus murrayi
TCATCCCTACCTCCTCCATCCATCCCCCTCACATTAAGTTGTCCATGTTTGGACATCCTCTGAAATGTAATGACACTCGTTGGGTCATTACATCCAAGGCATTACTGTGTGTTTCTTTTTTTTACGAGCCCTGCAGTTCTCACTGCACACTGCAGGCGTTTTTTTTTCCCGCCCCTCTGGTCGCACAGAAGATAGGGGGCTATGGACACATAAACATTCCTCCGCTGTGGTGCTCATTGAAACGGCTCTCCTGTCTGTAGACCTGACCTTTCAATACCTTTCAATAGGGCGCTGGAGATGAAAGCAGCACATGCGGTTGGTATATTAGTCGCTGTAGGAGGTTCTTATCTTGGCCCTGTAAAATGGAGGTAGCAACCAATATGTGTGTGTGTGTGTGTGTGTATGTGTGTGTGTGTGTGTGGGTGTACGTGCAGAATTGTGTGCATATATTTGTCAAAGCGTGCATTTTCTATGATTTAATGGATGCAGTTTGGAATTTTTTGCCCTCAGCGGAACATGATACAACTGGCATGAAAACGTCAAATGCAGAGTCAATGTTTTGTGTTTCTTGAGTGAGGCAATAAAAAAGGGGACGACTCGCTGACCCGAGTGTGTAAATGTAGAGAAAGGTTCTTAATGTACTCCAGATGACGTGTAAAAAGGTATGCTGGCTGTATGTGAGGGGAAGAGAGAGTGAGAGAGAGTGAGCGAGAGAGAGAGAGATTCAAAGAAAGATCCAGCATTTTTTATTGCCCTGAAGTTGGGCCGACAAACGGCCTGACCTCTGGTGCACCGCTGCTCTGTAGGCCTGGCCATGTCGCTACGGTGCTGAGCTCAGGTGTGAATGTCTGTCTGTCTGCCTTCTTCAGTCTTTCAGACAGGAGTGTGAGAGCCATTCTCAGACCATTTATATTTTCCATGAGCCAGGCGTCAGCAGCAGCAGCATAGATTCTAGATGAATGCTAGCAAAGTGCAGATAACAGCACTGCCTTCACAATGGAACTGTCCAATGGAAACAAGAACAAGAAAGAGCCATTGCTTGATTGAGGGGATTTCTGGGCAATGCCTTTGTCTCATGATGTTATCACTGGGACAGGAACAAGCACGTCAAGCCTCATTAGAAACATGTAAAACACAGCGGTACTACCCCTCCGCAGGACCACTGGGACGGTGGGATCAGGCAACAGTTGGAAGAACTAAGCCAGCCGGCACTTTCAAACTCCAAGAGGCCATTGTGTGGCATCCATGTTAGCACATTGACACCAGAGCAAATTCGTTTCACTCTAATCTCATTTTTTCGTAAACAGCTCCCAGAGGAAAAGAAAGTAACATGCAGCTGTGTGTGTGGAGATGGTTTTGGCAAACACCATCTGTCCCAGCCATAGTTCCTCTGGCAGGAACATGTGAAATATAAAACGGAGGTGGTGAATCCATACTAGCTCCTCAGACCCTCCCTGTCGGGATTGGTTGATCAATTTCCCCAGCACAGAGATAGAGACCGTGTCCTTGAAGGACCTTAAAAGACTGTGAAAGGAGAATGTGAAAACATGGCATGTTGAGATATAGGTTGGATTTGTGAACTCAAAGATGTCGACAGATCGTTTCTAAAGCACTATTGTATCCAGGGTTTTTTCAATAGGTTATTGGGTTTGCTCCAGGAAACTCCAGATGCTCTCTATGCCATACCTCAAACCACCTGCCTAGCGTCTTCAGCTGGCTTAACCCAGTCATAACCTGTTCAGCAAGCATTTATCATATATATCTGTCTGTTTTTTAAGATTATACATTTCCATGTGTGCCGGAGGAAAATATGATTCAAACTCAACTCACGTCCAACTTCCTACTTCATGTTTTATTAAACCTTTTGTAAACCTTTTTATAAACCAGTAGCAATCCACCCATTCAGACTCTATTCATGGTGTTGCCATAGCAAGCAGTACAAATCATAGCAACACTGCCCTTAAGTCAGTGGGACTCCCAGGGGTTCCAAAATAACAGCAGGGTGGGTTGTCCCAAGACTTATAGGGGCATGAGGGCTCATCACAGTCATATCCCTGGAAGATGAACATGACAGCACCAGAGCACCATCCATCTAGCCTCCAGCCAAACGTCTCACTGTGGACCACCCCGCCATGCCAGTCACTGCTGCTCTCCAGGGGCCAGGAGTTCAGGGCCAGTTCACCGCCAGCGTGGGATGCTCAAGTTACAGGGTCACCGACTTCAGTCGCATTACTGCCTGACTTGCCAGGAAGCCACAGCTCCGGTCATAATGGCAGGGATTGTGTTCGTCACGTGCACTATGCATTGCGGTCCAGCGCAGATAAAGAGTCCTATGTACCCGCCAATATGCAGGGTGAGTCAGTAGTGTGTTCTTTATGATTTATACGGTTACATCCATAACTGCATTGTGTGCCAGGGAGGGGGTTGGAGACAATTGCTTATTATAAGACCCAAAGGAAGGAACGGGGTTGTGATAGTATCAGTAGATCGTGTCAAAGGACATGATCATGTTCCTCAAAACCCCGGAAGGGCCGTTTCCGAGGCTGACTAAGATCGTTCCCTAATGCTAGTGAACATAAATCCAACAAAAGCTAAGAGTATACACGTTACCTGGGAGGAAAGCTGAGACATATTGCACTGTGGTAAGACATATCGCATAACATTTCCATGACCAGACTAAAGAATGCTACACTGTATTCTCCATTTCAGGGATCATGCAGTGACCAACGGTTCATCAGTAGATCATGCACCCATATATACTGTATATTGGCTGTCCCAGAAAATGAAAACTCTAGTGGGATAAGTGGCTAAGAAAGGCTGAGAGGAGAATCCTTGTTTCCCCCCACTTGTCCTTTACTGCTGTAGCCACATAGACCACATTGTCTGCAGTGGAAAAGGTGTAGCACAACTGGAAAGTTGGCAGCACAATAAAGTCTGAATAGTGAACTTAACACTTTTCTGCCAGCTTTAATCTACCATGCTTGGCTTCCCACATGAAGTGGATTGTGATTCTCTGCTATGCTGTGAGGCATTCCCTAAACGCAACAATTGATCTTCTAGAATCTTATTCGCGCAATAACAACCAAACTTGATTACTACAGGACACATGCGTTTCTTTTTAGTTTTCCAATTCTGTTAAGGTAAGACAGATAAGGTAAACAATAACAAGCAACTGTTTTAAGTTGTTTTTTCATTTTTTTTCATTTTTTTTCATTTGTGTAACAAAGTTTCAATTGCATACAAGTACAGAGATAACAGGAGGCAAGTCATTCTTCGGGTGAATGTTGACACGCTAAAGTGTTCAAGTTCAGATTTGGCCACGTAACAACATGGCTAGATGCTGGAAATGTTTAGTCTGGCGTATAAATCACGCTCTTTTGATCATCATTCAAATAACAATTCTGAGATCACGGTTCATACTGGTCTAATTACATTGGGAGTGCCCTGCCACAGAGTTTAAAAGCATTGTGTGTATCCCTTTGTTGTCCATCAGTACCTAAGATTGTAGCCAAAGTAGATGGCAGGAAAAAGAGCAGAAGATCAATTGGCGAGGATCCGTTACACCAGATGAGCTGGATGCCATCAAAAACGCTACAAAACTGTTTTATTATTCTTTCTGGAAGCCATTATTTTGTTTTAAACGGAACCAAAAATAGATTGATGAAAGAAAAATACAGTCAATGAGAAACTGTATTTGGATCTGTATTGTATCTACGTGTACCTCTACAGCTTCAAGACAATAACCAGCTTTGTAACAATAAAAGCCAGGGTCTTGCTTACGTACTCAATTAGTGATCAGTGAACAATGGAAAATCAGGGGTGAGAGGAGAGATTCCTTGGCAGAGGTATGCACTTGAGTGGGAAGCAGGGATACTTGAAGACCCCGGGCCAACACAGGGATGATGCGCATGCACTACTGGCCTCAGATCTGAATCCAACAACAACAACAGAGTTTCAATAGATAAATCACAGCAAAGAAGTAAATCAGGTAGAGCTCTTGTGTGGATCTCATTGGATCCCTTTTAAACCCCACCTTGGCTGGAATACTAACCAAGTGAACAGAGGAAGGGGGCATCTGTACTCAACCACATTAACTACATTAACAATTTCAGGAGGCCAACTGAACTCACATTTTCCATCTTTCCTTTACACTTTTACACAGCAGCAGACCAGACTAAACATAATATATATTCTCCTCCTACTATAAAACCTTTCCATCTGCTCCCGGTAGCTGAGAGTGGTATTTATCCTAAGTAACATTTTTCTTATTTTATAAACACAAGAGTCTGTTGACATATTTTTCATTCCACTTGCACTTATGGTATGTCACCAATGTTAATATTTGGTATTTCCTTTACCAGTGTCCTCCGTCATAAATTGCAGCCTAATCTGACAAAACCTTCATGAAAACATTGTCTTCAAACATGGCAACGAAAGGCATAACACTAATATGAATCCACACTTTTTTTTGTTGGATTGCAAGAAGAGAAGAAAAAGAGCTTTATTATGGTGGTTGCCTTCAAAT
Source organism: Trachyrincus murrayi (assembly GCA_900323305.1). Lineage (NCBI taxonomy): Eukaryota > Metazoa > Chordata > Actinopteri > Gadiformes > Macrouridae > Trachyrincus > Trachyrincus murrayi. The sequence goes on from OOFB01003069.1 coordinate 58,252, forward strand.
TAAAATAGTCGTAAAAAGTTGCAATGAAAGCTAACGTGAACAATATCACCATAAAAGTAATCAAATAATTGTATATATATATAACCATAATTATATACTCCAAATTAAATGAAGACAGCATCTTTCCAAAAAAACCAAATTCCAAAATATCACAACTCAATAAAATACTAATAACACACAACTTATATCCTAATTGCAATATTTTTTATTACTTATTATGAATTGTTTTCGAGACAATAATTTTTTTTTCTTCCAGGTCATCGAAATCGAAGACAGACACGCATGGCGGGTATAATCGTGTGAACACAGAGCCGAGAGAGTGTATTTGGCAAAGTTGACTTTTTTACGAGCATGTTAGGGCTGTGTGAAACTGTCTAAGAATGTGCTCCCAGAAATATTCCATAGCATTTAATGTGCTTCTGGCCGCAAAAGATGCCTCAAACGCATTGAGAATACACAGAGCGTGTGTTTACATTACAGACAGTTCTGGCGGTTCATCATGCACTGATAGTGACATATTAAATCCTGGGGACACATGCACACACATAAAGCCCAGAGGCACAGCCGGCTGTAATTTGTGTCTAGCAGCAGCAGTGGTTAACAGCCTGGTGGTTTTGATGTTTTGCCATCATCATTATGTGAGTTTTCTTTAAACTCACACGTTTCAAGTTAATTAGCCAAAAGGAGGGATTCCACTTGTTTTGTTTTCTTCTAAATATGGCCAATCCATTGCATGGCATAGCCCTCTCTTTGATGGGTGTGACAAGCACTTTGAATGTTTTATCACCTCCACAGCTTGTGAGAAGGGGATCTTTTTTTAAGTTTAAATGTGACATTCGTGTGATGACATCACCTTGTGGCTTACCATGGTGAGAGTTGCTCTGGGGGAAAAGTTGAATGTCGATGTTATATCTGTGCTGAGCTGTGAATAAACTCAAACTGAACCAAGTCCGGATGAAGCAGGTATCCTCTGGTATGGTGGGCAAGGTCAGCCAGGGCTGCCCTTTCGAACAATGGCCTGGCCAAACCATAAAACCAATCTCTTAAGTAGTTCCCTTTCTCCTGACAACACAATTTAAAGCCACAAGTGGCACTAGGTGCAGAAATCAGGCCCATTGGCTTTTGTTTTAAAGCATTCTTGTCTTGTGTCCTTGGTAACTCGGTTTCGGGGGTTGTTCAGGAGTTGACAGTTTTGTGTTTAAAACTGTGAAATAGGTTCTTAAAACATACTCTGCCCAATGGTTTCCAAGGCAAAGTGTGGAGCTTGAATCCCAGAGAATTATAGTGGAAAGCCATAAAAAGTGAGTGAGTGAATGAGAGAGTGAGAAACGAGTAAGGAAGCAAGGGAGCAAAAAAGAGAGCAAGGGAAACAGAGGGACTCACAACATTACACAGAAAATCTGAATGTGTGTGCGTGTGTGTGTGCATGAGCGTGAGTGAAGCCGATTTTGACTTACGCTCATCTCTCGGCTGACCGCCAGGCCGGCGTCTTCGTCTCCCGCCCTCTCCTCCATCTCACATCCCCCAGCACCTCCTCTTCTGGCCCAGGTTTCCCAGCCAAGCTCCCAGCCGGTGTCTGATCCCGAGCCCTGACACAAAGAGACAGAACGGATGTCTCACACGGTGCAAGCGACTAATCTCACACGTGGATGATGGGTTCCTTTGACCTCGGAGGTGCTGGCCGACACGACGATCAAAAGCCGTCACTCCTAATCAGCGTGATCGAAAAACGCCCATTATGAACCACATTGTGTCGTTAGAACCTGCCTGGCTACAAATCGAATACCGATGGCCCAGGGACTTCATGCCAAGGAATCAATGAGAAATCTCAAAAAAAGAGAGCGAGAGTCAACAGAGAGTGTGTAGAAATCCCTGAACTTAGCGGTAGCTGCACCCATGGGGTCCAACATGAAGCACGCCTCACGGTTCCCCACGTGAGCACGATTGAGTACAGCGCAGCCGACGGCAGCCAAAGCAAACATTTCAAACCGTTCAGATCTTCCGGGCACGAGGTTCAACCGGTGACATGTGTCCCCCCCCCCCCCCCCCCCCCCCCCCCCCCCCCACCACCACCACCACCCACCCCTCCGTTCATCTCTTGACACATCCTGATGTGAAACACATGGCACACGGGACAAGTGCTGTCCACTGACCAGGGAATGACCAGGGCTAATGCTATATATTCTGACCTCTATAAATACACAACTGTTAGCTGTAAAGTTCCAGCGGAGGCCAAAAATCAGTTCTGGGGAGGATGTCACCAGCCACAGGGTTGTTTTCTCAACATCCATCCAGTGCCATGTGGTTAGCCTTCTCCAACTATTTTGGTTAGCATAAGTGCCAGTCAGGCCTATGCATGATCTAATAATGTTGAAATGGATGGATATTTCATTAAATCTAGACATATCAATAAAGTCTTACTTACAAGCAAATGGCGGTTACTTGAGACGGATGAATCTCATGTTTTTTTCTTTTTTTTTTACTTAAACACTGTGTATTAAATGTACATGTATTAAATCTGTTTTGACACATTCATGGTAGGATGTAATCTTGGTCGAACTCCGGGCAGGAGGAGAGGGTTCAGCAAATTGGCCAGCGGTTGAGTAAAAGGCATGAATGACAAGAAACGCAAAATAACGTTGCATGTGTACCATTAAATAACATGGTACTACAAACAGAATGTTTCGACGCAAATGAAAAGACAAGGCAGTGCAATTGAACTGGAAACATCGCAGATTAGTAGCTTTCATACTCCCGGGGAGTAGAGTAAGAACTGCTGACCTCCTGTTTCTGGGATTTCTTCCAAACCTATTCGTACCCCCTGACAAAAAAATAAAAACCCTATTGGTGTATGTGTGGCCTCACCTAGCAGCAGAGCCCAAATGACAGCTTCCATCTGAAGTCTCTTTTAAGTGGTTGTCATTAGAGCTCTTTTGCTACAGACTCACTCCTCCAGGCTATGAGAGCCCCCCCCCCATGGGCCATACCAAAGCCCCAGGGTTGAGGATTCCGACGTGGATCCGAGTGAGAAGAGTAGCGTACCTACCAGGCAAAATAAGAATTAAAGTCTAGCTTTACTTACCACCCCTTTCACCACTAAGTGCACGTTTCCAAAAATAAAAAGTTATTTATTTTATTTGGAAATGCTTAGGAACGATGTCCTCTGTCCTAGTTTTTCGCCGTCATCAACTATATAGGCAGGACATGGGAATATCATGTGAAATCCCAGTCAAAGTCCTTCCTTCATTTATAAATTGGGGTTTGCCCACTGCTGTATTTCGTATTAAAACTGTACGGCTTGGCCACAAATGCTAAATAGACATCATGTTATTCACATCAAATGCAATTAAGATGAAGACAGCAATTTAACATATACAGAGTGGAAGAGAGCGAATGTTTCATGACCAGTACATTACAGAGTAGCTTCAAATTAAACAGGATTGGCGTCAGTTTTGACACATAAGGAACATATTGTTTTCTACCTGTTTATATAGTAAGAGCTTAGTACAAACAACAAATCAAGGATTTTGTATATTTCCTTGTGGGTGCCTTCATTAAGATTGGTCGGACAGGGTTCCCACGTGTCCTGGAAGACCTGGATTGTAAAAGGTTGTTTTCCAGTCATGGAAAACATATGGAAAGTGTCCAAATTTATCAAAAGGCTAGAACATGTCATGGAAAATTGAGAAATTACACCACAAAACATATTTAATGTTTTTTAGATTATATGTTATGGCGCCACAATTGTTGCCCGTTGTACGTGGACCATTCATAGAAAGTATGAATGGTGTGGGGGTATTAACAGTGTGGGGTTCGGTCACCAACTAAAAGTTGCAGTTGTCTGTCAAAGGTCACGAGCCTGATTTGTAAGCTTTCGTTGTGGCACGGTGGTGCAGTGCTTGCACTGCTGCCTCACAGCAAGAAGGTCCTGGGTTTGATTCATGCCTGGGGCGCTGTTGATTCTGGGGTGCCCAGGTGGGTTATCTCCTGGGCCTTTCCGTGTGGAATTACAGGCCTGGCTGTAATAATATCTTTTATCAGATATCTGGCGATAATTACGGCAATTTAAACATGAAATGCCTGGTAAGTAAAAATACCTGGTATGTTGTTGGATGCATAGTTAGCGAAGGCATATTGTTACTTTATTAACAGATTTTATTTGACTACAGAGTACAGTAACTTTGATGCCAAAAGTGACCATATCAATGCTTTTATTTGCAAATATGCAGATCAAGCCAACCTTCTTTGCCAACCTATGGGACTTATTCAAATGCCTCTTTACAATGTCTCATGGACAAGCCACAGGGTGAGGTACATCCAGTACCTGGTGGATCAAAAAAAGAATGTGCAAATGAAAAGAAAAGGAAAGCAATAAACTCAGAAATCACTAACGTGACAGCAAAGAGGATGAAAGTCATTAAAAGCATTGAAACAATGCAAAAGAAAGCAGATGAAATGTCAGAGCGGGCTGAAAAGAAACAGGACTTCACACTATTGAGCAAATCAAATGCCTACCGCAAAAGTGTTGCAGAAAAAACGAAAAGACACAGGTTGCCACTGGATGCAACACTAACAGAAGTGAAGGACAGACTACAAAGACTACATTAGGATAGAGGTAGCAGATGCCTACTTTTGAGTCTAGTTTTAACCCAATTATTTACTTGAAAAGGTCAGAATCTGTGAAGGAAAAAAAGATCTCAAATTAGTTTGACTTAGCTAGTTATTGGCTTTTGTTTGTTCTTTATGTTGCATTGAAGAAACTAAAAGGACACCCTGACATTTGAGTCACCAGCCATAAGATAATGTTTTGGACCAAATTTGAATAAATAACCTAATATGTGTGTTTATGAAATCACATTTTCATTTAAATAACACAAATGCATATTTATACACATATACTCAATAAACGATTTAGCATTTTACCCAAATATTCAAAGCAAAAGAGTAATTGTAGGCTACAATGTATGAAGGATAGTTTATCTTAATAATATGCTGGTCATCTTAATACAACTGGACAGCCAACAGGGTGTAGATCTGCATATTTCAGGCATAGAGTAATGGAAACTCAGTGTCAGTGATCAGTGATGTTGATCAGTGATCAGTGTCCCAAGCTGTCAAAATGTACCCAAAAACCAAACAAAAACTACAGACGTGAGTTGTATAATATTGTCAATTTACATATGACATAAAAGTATATGCATGTCCATATTTGTATTTCAATAATAATAAAGAAATTAATAAAAAACTACAAGCTTTGTATCTTTATTTGCCATAGATAGTTACCTGCCATATCACTGCACGTATCATAAGGAAAGCCTCCAGAGAAAAGAAAGTTCAATATGGCTTTGAAACTCTTGTGCTTTAAAACACATTTGCTGACCTTCTTCAATCCTGTCCGTGTTATTCTAATATATCCATGGTCTGTAACAGTTGAGAGAACGGAGATTGTGCCAGGTCCCGCTTCCACATCAGCTGGGGGGGTTTGCATCGTATCATGGACTGGTCTGTACTGTCTTCTATAGCTGCTGCAGACATTTAATCCTCATCTTCATGGTATAAATGCCAGACCGTAATCTTCGTGAGCATGCTGTGGTTTCCTTTCGCTAATACTACATGAGAAAACTGTGAAAATGGTAGTTTAGTAACGGCAATACTGCATAAATAAACATCACCATGCCTGTATACTGCATGTATACAGGCATTTCTACTTTATTCACTGAATGAGACGCTGAAAGTGCACAAGTAAACTCTAAAAATAGTGGTTTAGTAATGGCAATAATGCATTTAGAAACAATTTTAAGCTTTTTCAGGAAAAAGCCATTTGTCTGGACATTCCAGGGAATGAAAATAGCTGTATGTTGATCCACAGAACGCATTTATAAGCAGGTTTTTAATTTGTAGGCTTTTGTTTGGCAACTTGGAAACCATTCAAATATCGAAAATCGGTGGAAGGTCCCTTTAATAACAAATAACATCTCTAATAATCTGGATATGTCAAATACATCATGTGTCAGTTAAATAAAAAATTTGAGACTAATGCCGATTCTGCTCTGTCATATCCAGTGTACATGTGCATATGTGCTGTGCAAAAAGACTGCATTATCTATCAGGATATGGTGGCGAAGTTAGAAAAAAATATATATATTGTTTAGGTTTTATAGGCTTTTAAGTCAAAGAAAGATTAACATCACATGTATTATGTTGGCTGGTCAATAGCCTAGTTAATAGGATTGATAGACCTTCCATCCTAATTTTGTGACAAACATGATAGTAATCGGCTATTTTGCCGGCAGCCAGCGATTATGGAACTCCCTGCACCCTTACATGTGTGTGTGTGTGTGTGTGTGTGTGTGTGTGTGTGTGTGTGTGTGTGTGTGTGTGTGTGTGTGTGTGTGTGTGTGTGTGTGTGTGCCTGCGTGTGTACCGTGCAGCCACACCCAGACGATCCTCTTCTTCCTCCCTTGAGGATGAAGCGGAGGTTTTC
>OOFB01003069.1:67114-85575 GCA_900323305.1 Trachyrincus murrayi
CTCTCTCTCTCTCTCACTCTCTCTCTCTCTCTCTCTTTCCTCTCTCTCTCTCTCTCTCTCTCTCTCTCTCTCTCTCTCTCTCACACACGCGCACACACACACACACGCACACACACACACACACTCTCTCTCTCTCACACTCTCTTTCTGTGCGTTGCTCTCTCTGCCTTATTCTGCGAAAGTGAAGTATAGTGCAGTAGGATCTGGCTGTGCCACGTGGACTCGGGCCACCTGCCAAGGACTGTGTGCACACACATGCACTGCCACGAGCACGGCCCTGCGAGAGCCGAGAGACTCAGGAGCTACGGCCTGGTGGTCTCTGGGGGGGGGGGCTTCTCTTTCTCCAACTTTCTCCTTTACACAGACTGCCCGGCCACCGTGATCCATTGTTATTCACTTAAGAGCAGAAGCAGAGGTGCTACAGTCAGCCTCTCGGGATATGTTCCCCCCCGACTTCATGTTTCCACACGGGCAAGGAGAGCAGTCCACCCTCTACCAAACGCAAATGAGAGCATACTGATCTAGAACAGAGTACAAAAAAACTAACTAGACAATCAAAGGTGAAACACTATGAGATTATATATGAAAATTATTCCTAATGTCTTAAATGTTGAGAGGAGTCCGTGTCCAAGGTATCGCTTTCTGCTCTAGTTAGGCTGCTTTTGTCCTCCCAACAAACACTTGGAATGCTGCTGGATGACTTGGTGGCTGCTGGAAATTCCTGTCCTATTAGATGATTTACTGGTGGGTCATCTGGACTTTATAGTGGCTTTTTCTTCAGGAACTGTAGTTGGTCTGGTTTCACAGCTCTCAACCTCATCACACATTATTTAACCCAACAATGCATAAAAATGCCTAGCCAGGTATACAACTTTCTGGTTTTTCCAATAGAAAAAATGTGAAAATATGAAATATACAGATTTTATCTGCCTCAGGTTATGCATATTCAAGCTATTAAGATTCCACGGTGAGCATTATTTCTTTTTAATGTTTTGGATGCCTGCTCACCAAACCCTAACCCTCAGCCAACCAACAGCCTTCCTCTTCTTCCTGGAGGTCACAAGGAGTCTACAAGATCTAATCCTATCCAGGGTTTCTCCTTTGCACCCTGATAATATTATTGAGTGGCCATTGTCTTTGCCAAACAATGACGCACAATACAAAAAATCAGGCCATGGAGAGCTTGAGAATAACACTACTTCATCTTCACTGTTTATCCAAAGCATCTGGACATGAAAGACCTCCAAGCATCTTTTTGCACTTTGCTTGCTAAGAACCTCACCAGTGACGGCACGCGTGTTGCCCGGCATCACATGTGACCGAGGTTTCAGCAAAATAACACTGTTGCGCATGGTGCTTTTTATCAAACGATCACAGATTGGCATCGCGTGAGCAGGATTAAAAGTAGAGCACAATATAGTGTAGGTCAAACCATACATTCAAATGTTTATGCATGTGATCATTTACTCCATGGTCACATTTAAAACAACATGGACATTGGAATTCAGAGACAGCAGAAAAAGGACCACCAAGCATGATATGAGTAGTAAACAAGAGAAGAAACACAAGATTGACCTGACCTGACCCATGCTATGGTTGCAAATGTGCATGCATGGATGGATGCATGCATGCAAGGATGCATCATAGTGCATGCGGGACCAAAATGCTGTGATGCGGCTGCAGGGCTGTGACGGCCACTGTGACGAGCACCGTGACGCAAGTCAGCTGTGAAAGGGACATTAGTGTCAAAGCAACTTTGCCTTGACAAGGACATGGTCAGCATAATTCCAGGTTTTTTCCGCCCTTATTGCGGACATCACCAGCGAGCAACAATTTGGACAACCATGGTACATCAACAGCATCAAAGGTAAATGTCCATCTGCTGCTCACAGCTATCTAGTGGGTGCTTTCATTGGGGATGACGACAATAAGAACAAAGCATACAATTATGCCACCGTTCCTCTGCGGGGAATGGCTATCTATATAATGCACCTGCACCACAGGGACAGGAGACTCAAGTTGACAAGAGACTAAATATATTTATGTTGGCTAATAATACAAATTAGCAAACTGTGGCTTCCAGAAAGTTCATTCAGACACTCTTTAGTAAATAGGTAGGTGACTTGCTTGAGTTTAAAATAACACGGTGTAGAGTTGTGAGTCCTATTCAAAGCCTACAAGAGGGACAAGTTGCTCCCCCCCCCCCACCCACTGAAGCACTTTTAACACTACAGCATCTGGGGATAACACCACTTATAACAAGGATACTGGGAGGATTACAGGGTTGGGCTGGCATGGGTGTGGTATATTCCGTTGGACCACACGATCCTTGCAAAAAATAACCTCATGGGGACTGCATGAGCTCTCAATTGTCACCAGCCGACCGACCTCCTCATCCTGCAGAGTGAGCGCCAGGCTAATATGGCGGGCCATCACACACACCTTATTTTTTTTCGGTCCACATTTCCCCTGTTTGTTTTGTGGTTGACATCGGGTTTCTTTCCTCCTAATAGAAGTTGCATGTCAATGCTATGCTAAGTAGATAATCAGTGAGGGAATACAAGGAGACAGGACTCCTCGGACTCACTCGTCTTTTGTTTTGTGGATTGTAGTGTGCTTCCAATATGCCGACAAGGACAGTTTATTCTTTATTAGGCCTATTTTCCAAAAAAGAATGGTTCCTCCCTCAGCATCGGGGACAAAATGTTTCTAGTCGTACTTCGTACTCATACTTCCTCTGGCAGAGGGGATTAGCAAGAAACGTATCATGCTGTCGTAAAGTTCGACTGATACTTTTTAAAACCGGCTAAAGCTAGGTAACATGTCTTGTCCTGAAACAAGACAACATGTCTTGTCCTAAAACAAGACAACTTGTTTTAGCGCTCAGCCAAGGTACACAATATGTCCCAAAGAGAGATTAAAGTTAAAACTCTCAGATCTTAGCTATACAGAAACTATTCACATGATGTCACACAGAAACATATATGGTCTTTATGTGATGCACATTGATACAAGACAAGTCTGTTGAGGCTGATTAATGACATATACATCACATACCACTAGCTCGCATGACACATGGCCTGGAGTAGATGAGTCTCGCTTTCAGAAAGATATCTGATTTATGTGTACGATGAGCTACAGTATGCAGGCGATATTAAATACGTCAGTCACATTGTGCTAGGTTTACTGCCATGGTTGATAGGCTCTGACTCAACTAGGAGTTGTACTAATATCGTAGCATCAATAACCACTTACCTCATTCTAATAATTCAGCAGAAAAAAGTGTACACAACTACAGCCAATTGGATTCTGATTTCCCCCCAAGTAAACTCTGAGGCAGTGAAATGGGACGAATCATGTGCACCGGGACAGCTGAAAACCAAGGGAGTGAGTTGTCTCTTCGGACTTGAACATGGGTGGTGCAGCACATTACTACATCCTGATACAGTAGGAATGGTGTAATATGTACATATATAACTTCTATGTGGCAACAGCTGGTTTTAATAAGTAAAGGCAACTCTTGCAAGTCTATTCTAGATTCAATTATATTCCAGATTCAATTCCATTCTAGATTCAAGTCTATTCTAGATTAATTTTTTGCAAACCAAAAGCTCATCTTTCCACATGCTCAGTAGCAAAAGCGTCCAATAAAAAAAAACAGAATTTTAGAAAAAAAATGTGACGATCTCTATTCTAACCAGTTCACTGCAAGAAGGGTTGAGTGGCTGTATAATTACTTCTTCATATAAAAAATATAAAATAGAAAGAACATAAATAATATAAGTTCATATTCACTTTAGATTAACTTATTAATGCTTAGACAACTTGGTGCAAGAAGGTAATTAGTTAAAAGTATTAGTAAAGTTTGACCTCATTGCGCTTGCGGTTTTGTTGCTTAATCTGTTTATAAAAACATCACTCTGTCAGTGCTTAACATTGAAGAGATTAGAGAACGTAAAGCAGCAATGGAAGTGAACTTCCATTACTTCCGTTGCTCATTATATCCTCGTAAGCGATCTTCCATTTGAAGAGGAGTTTGAACAACAGCAACAGGTGAATATGTCCACCTGTTGAGACGTAAACAACATGTAAATAACGTGTTCTGACGCGAATCCAAAATAACAAGATCCTTATGCGCAATATGATGTGAAATAAGACGAGAATGCAGAATACACCCAATCGGTCATTTTAGCTGACAGTAAATGCAGTGAGTGCATGTGTGTTAATATCGCCAAATGAAAGGGCTTGTGCCCGTTCTAGAGCTGGCACTCCTCCACCTTTACCACCCCTGTAATTATGTCCTGATGAGGATGGCTGCCTGTCCTCTGTGGTGCTCACCAGACCATACTGCCAAGCCTCACAGACTCACTCCACCCTTACAGGCCAAGTCAATGCACAGCAATACGCACAGGCTGATTGGCTTACTTCTCTTGCGCATCAACCGTGGCCTTCTCGGGGGAAGATAATATGAAGCCAAATTTCTTAAGTCACAGGTTTATGCCTGGGCTCATCCGCCCCCTGTGCTCGCCGGAGCGTGCTTAATAACTCCCTTTTCCATGTTCCACGAGATAGGACACCATCTCGGAGTGAACGCACCCAGGGGACGCTTCCAGAGAGGGCCGACCTCGGAGGGATCCGTGCCACGGTTTAATCACACAGACACAAGATGAGGCTTCGAAAGCCCCAGCGCTCGACGCTCCCTCTTGTTTACTTCAGCACTGTGTTTTGATGTGGACGTGTATTTAGGGCAGGTGGTTGAAGCACCAGTACCGAAACAAGCGGTTTCAATCAGGAGCCACGACTAGTGCGGGCCGCTGCCGAGGAGAGAGGCAGCCGCAAACAACAAAAGCATATTCACTTTTTCCGATCACCTTTTGGATTTACCACCGCAGAGGCACAGAGTGACCAAAGGGCTCTGAAAACGTGATTTATGGCAAGCGTAGTTCGCCTTAAATGTAGGCTAAACGAGGGAAATATGATTTAAGTCGGGAGGAATAGCGGTTTCTTTGTAAGGCTGGCAGGTGCGACCTTCGCAGAAGTTGTAAAGAAACAGAAGGGTGGAAAAAATCTGTTGTTTGAGAGATCAACAAAAGTGACCGCATTGATACATAACAGATGCAGGATGGATTATGTGGAGCGTATGCCTTGCCCAACACCATATATTCAAGAGCCCTGTACCACCCTGTATCTCACCTATACCATATTATGATATACAAATAATATCATCGATTGTAGGCCTCTCCTCTCTTAGCAGACGCAATACTGAGGTTAACAGAATACACACAGAATAAACACACACTATTATTGATAGATGCATCGAATGAGATATATTAAGGATATATTAAGGATATATTAAGCAGCACAGACAGCAATTCAGGGTTCTAATAATCAGACATGGCGTGCTATCCTTCACGCTGCGCATCAGACTTTCCTTGACCATATCCAGAAGAATTCAAATGGGACCCTGGGTTCACACAATGTCCTTGTAAAGAAAAAAAAGGTTTTACAACTCAGAGAGAAAACAACTTTTTATTTCTTGCTGGCAGTCTATGGAAATGATAAGTCTACCATCTGGATCGTGAAATGTGTGGTGAGATAAGGTTTGGGACTGAGATAACTACATGAGCGCACGACTAGGAACAAGACCACACCAGAGTCTGAAATAAATAATCAATTTATGTATATATATTAATGTTAGGTGGGTTTTCTACGGCCATACAGCCAATTACCGAGGTGCTACTGGTGTAAATCCTCAGTACTCATCTTACATAGTAGCGTTAACAGCTGTTTCTGTGAAAGGTCATATTAACGCCGCCGCAAGGCAGCACCGTGATGTGGGAAATTGGAGCTGAAAATTAATCAAACGACCTAAATGGTGACCGTTGTCACATTCTTAGATAAATAGAGGCTTACAGAGAATCTTGGCAAGAAACTCCCCCCAGCAACGTATTTACACATACCAAAGCTATATTGCGGTAATGTTGCCATGAATAGGGTCTGAAAAGGCCTATGCCTGAATCATCCTTGATAACAGCTGCATTGCATAATAATGTATGATGACCATTTTCCAATGCAAAGCTTTCCAGGTGTAGATGATGCATTTGAAAGCCTTCTATATTCCTCCTATGGAAACACACAGTGAAGCATTCCAAATTAGAGCCAAGATTGACTCTCTTTTTTATGGAGAGAGGGGCTGCCAGAGCATTTACAACCAACGATTTTATAGGAGACTTCCCCTCATCACCCCCACAGCTCTGACCTTGTAATGAGGCCTAATGACCCTGACCAGGGGGCAGCTCTAGGTGGTGCATAGGAAGAGGAGTTAATTGGGGACCCTATAAGAGTGAACGCAGAGCTAGTATGCTGTAGAAACAGGGGGGGGGGGGGGGCTGCTGTGCACATACCTGAGACATGGTGCAGTTCACAAAGGAGCTTTGCACGGAGAATACGTCTCCCACTGGGCAGAGGAGGTTCAGCCTGGAGTCAATGTATCTCAGTTGCTCCAGTTGTGCTGGTTCTGGGGTGTAACCGTGGCCCGTGGGGACGGACAAAACCCATGCATCTCCCTAGCAGAAGAAGGGGAAGAGTGGTGGACACATTAGCATAGAAAGATCTGTCTGTTTATCTATCTATGTAGCTATGTATCTATACATCTATACATTCTTCCATCTATACATATATAGGCATCTAGTTATTTACCTAACTACATGCCTACCTACCTACCTAGTTATTTACCTAACTACCTGCCTGCCTACCTAGTTATTTACCTAACTACCTACCTACCTAGTTATTTATCTAACTACCTGCCTAACTACCTACCTACCTACCTACCTAGTTATTTACCTAACTACCTACCTACCTACTTATGTACTAAACAACCCATCGTGACAATTAATAACACAAAGGGAACAACACAAAAGGTGATCCAATTGTTTTCCTGGCAGCCGGAAATCCAGGATAGAAGAACTATCTGCTCAACCAAGCGTTGTTTGTAAAACACACGGCCGCTGTCTCCAACGGAGAGCGTTGGCGTCTGACTCCTCCACTTGGTATTCCCTTCCTCTGGATGGCGGAAACGGCGAGTGATAATGACGCAATGCAGCCTGCCAAGTATGCTGCCAAATTCCAACAAAAAAGTAGAACAATCGCCTCTTCCTCACAATGAGCGCTGTGGATATATCATGAGGAACTAGAGGGTGGACCATGAGCTCATCTGTGGGGGGGGCAGCAGTGAGGTAAGCGTTGTCTCGCAGGCCTCCGGTGCGAAGCATGCTCATAAGGAAGGCCGAGGAAGCTAACACAACTGCACGGAGGAGGCAAGATGTGACATCAGCGCGATGCTATGGGTGGGCAAGAGAAATATGGATGAGCAAACAGAAGGATCTGTTAACAAGGCCGCACGAAGCACAACGCACGTAGCACGTAGCGAGTCACATGGCGGACCTGTACGAGTTCTCATATTCTCGTATTGCACATGATATGTGGTCAGTTTCTAATGCTAACCTAATGCACAAGTTAATTGTGGATTTCAGGTTCAACACATCAATGTCAAACTTTGGTGATCTCTTAAAAAAAAGGCTAATCTGTCCATTTATTTCATCCATGTCTCAGTCATTGAATCATTTGGATGGCTGCTGTAGATCAAAAGAGGAAACGAGTGAGAGGAATTTTGGATCAAAAGCTCAAAGATGGTGTAATATAAACCACAGAGGAACAAAATGTTTTGGCCACAATAAATTCTGGCCTCCAGAATCACATGGTGATCAATGAGACAGAGACGTCCAGCAGGCTGCAGTCAAAAAGCTAAAATGTTAAAAATCAAAACACAGCAGTGGTGCTAGGTTCCAGTTGTCATCTGTGCTCTGTTTTTCTCTGAATATTACTCACAGACAAATTACCACCGTCACATATGAACCTCAGACAGGATGTTAACTGGGGAGCGATCGCCTATTAAGTCGACACATGAGAGAGGAAAGAAGTTTAAGAGGGGGAAACACTGGCTATTACCTTTTCGTGAGGACTGTTATGGGGACTGGTCAGACTTCAAGAGGAATTAACTTAATTGTAAATATAACATTGTGCTATGGAAAATAACTATAAGTGTATACGCCTCACGCCAAAGCAATTTGTGGACCTTCCCTTCTTTGGAGTTTACAATTGGTCAGTCTGGTGTTGACTCCTGCCAAGGTCTAAGACGGGTCAGCAAAACTGAGGACTTGTAACGGCCAAGTCGTAGGTCTGTGATAAATACAGGCTTGTTGTGTTCATGCCATTTATATGAGAGATAACAGCAGGAAGGAAGACTCCCTCTGGCATCTGCGCTCTCCATGGTTCGGTGCCGGACACCAGAACTGCTGCAGCCTTGCTTTAGAAGTCAAGAAAAACATTCAAAAATAGAGCGACCGCAGTTGAAAAAATGTTTGGCAGGTTGGCGAAGGTAAGCACAGCTGACTGGGGTTCAACTAAACGCTACCATATGCAGTACTAGTACTGGTCTAGGACCCTTCTCAATCGTCCCAATAGAATTTGCACCCATTTGCTTTTAAAGTTGACTTAACTTAAGAGATCAGCACAAATTTAGAGTTGAAAAACGAAAACGATTTGAGTATAGGTATGACTAGGTATACTCCAGGTGGGAGAGGTCTCTCACAAGACTGACTAAAGGGGCGGCCCCCCCGTTTCCTCTATTCTTCTCAATTCCCTACACCTGCAGTCTAAACTACAGAGCAAACTATACTAACGATAAATCACTGCAGAGTGGCTTTAAATTATATATATTCAAGCTCCCGAATGACACACTAAACATTACCAAAGTAAAGAAAAGAAGAAACAACAGAAAAGAGTATGGCCTATAGGGTAAAACTTGAGATGTGCTCATCCTTCACCATATGTTGCCCGTTAATGTCAGCCCACCTCGCAGTCCCCGGGTCCTCCGACAGTGTGGTCTTCCTCCTGTTCGTCCTCCTCGTCTATCTCCCTGAGGAGCTCAGCCAGCCGATCTTTCTCCGCTGGTGTCATCAGAACAAGGCCTCCAGCCGCACCGGCAAGCTATTGCGTTTCACGCCCCATTGTGAAGGACAGACAGTTGAAGGTCATGCATCACATCCCACACATTCTGCAGTTCCCAGAGATACATATAGATATACGACCGTTCTCTGGAACACGTGACAGATACATACATATACATTTTCCCAACCCAGGAGGGAAAACAAACAGTCGTCAAAAATGTGTACATGGTTATGTGATGAACTCAGGCACTGCTCTCTTGGCCCTCTGTGAAACATTGACATACTTCAATGTTTTTCTTCACAAAGTCTTGCTGCTTCTTGCCCTGGGGAGTGTCATTGTGGCTGCGGTGGAGTGGCTCCTGTCCCTTCTCCTCCTGGCCCTCTTCACAAGACTTTGTTAAATGGGTCATACTCTTTTTACCTGTTGGAAAAGACATTCTTAAAATATAAGTCAAACCAGACTTCACTCAAGACCCTTAGAAATGTTACTTCCGGTAGCCATGAACTAAAAGGCAAAAGGCCTTTTCCCCACTCAAGAGGTGGATGTTTCCTAAGCTGATGGCGCCATCAAGTGTTTAAAAATTTTAACTGATTATAGAACACTGATAAGAAAACAAAACTTGGCATTTAAATTTTAAAAGAGCATCTCAAACGTGTTATGACTTACTGTTGAGTTCTATTTGCACAAACGTACTCTGCTCCTCGTGTCCAGTATCCATTTCATTCTCATCAGGAGGTTGAGTTTCAAACACGGGTTCAAAGTCGGCCTCCACTTTTGATTCTGCAGTTAAAAACACAAATATCTCATTATGGCAAACTATGACAAGAACATGACTTTGTAGGAAAACATGACAACTTTGTAGCCATACCATGAGGTGCTTCCAGAGCCAAAAACAACCTTGTGTTTTCAGCTTCAGTGGGACATTCATATCTTTTGGGTGTACTCTGTAGCATAAACAATTGAGGTGGTATGGGGGTAGATTTGTTTCAATATTATGTATGTGAACAGAATGACAATCTGCGTGTACATTTGAAATCTGTATGCATATATCGACAATCCGTGTGTACATTTCTTCATCTGTAAATATATATAACCATTTCACAAACACAAAAAACACAAATATTTATTTGCAAGATATTTATGTGAGATTTCTGTGTTTGTGAAATGGTTTTATATTTACAGATAAACAAATTGTGGAGTGTGTGTGGTTGGTGGCTGGTTTAAGCACCCTCACCTGGCCCGAGTCAGACTGATACACACTCAGCAGGAGTGCTAACATGTCAGCACGTACCACTTGCTCTGCCTGCTTAAACCATTCTCAGACTCTGCAATAAACCGGTTTCTATCATCAACTACCTGTGTCCTGGTGTTCGGAGGGGCCCTGAAAAGCCACTTTAGTAACAGGGTCGACTGCTACACAAATGTATGCACAGATTGTCAATCTCTTGAAACGGATTTGTAATATATTCACACATGCAGATTACAAATATACACACCGACGTCTAATGTATGCACGGATTGTCAATCTGTTCACACAAATAATATTGAGAGAAATCTACCCTTTAACCCCATTATTTCTTCATAGTTCATAAAATATGACGACATCAAGTTAATTTACAACCACAATTTTTGGACATACCATTAGTTCTCCCCAAAGATATTTTTTTATTTCTTTCCCTTGTAACTTTAATTGTTTTTCTTTCAATTGAAGTGCAGCCAGGATTGCGTCAAGTCTGTTCATTTCATCAATTGCTTCTTGAAATGTACAATCTGTATCTTCTATGTCCGTAGCCTTGCCATCTGAAAGAATGTCATCATTTCCATGTAACATTTGTAAATTACATTAGGGTTGGGTTGGTTATTGGAGGCCTATAATCCCTATACGTTAGAGAGGCGGCCTGCCTTTAACATTAGCAATTACAATTTTAAACTTAAATATAATGCACATGGTGTGCATGGGGATGAGAAAATACAACCAGGCACATGCATGGTCAAAAGAATGGTCTACCTTCTCCTTATCATGCAGATAATTAGACTGTAGGCCTACTGTACACTCACCTCCGTCAGTACTTTCCGGTAGAGGGGTGCTTTCTCTTGTACTTTGCTCATCCTCATTGAAGTTATCATCATTTAAATGAATCGTGGAAACCTAATAAAAGATTGTGCAAACACCAATATAAAACCACCTTTATATTGGCATGGTTTACTGTACATATATATAGGCCAATACATCTTTATTTTCTTTTTTACCTGTGGGCTGGCGTTCTCATTTGTCAGAACAACGAGGCGAGTTGTTGGACTGCTTGGACACCTCGTGACCACCTGAGGCGCGGACTCACGCGACGCAGGGCGGGAAATGTTATCCAAACCACCTCTGTTCATTTTCACTCCGGCTGTTTGTCTGTTGTCTTGTTATTTGTGTGGTTTTTTATTATTAACTAATCGTAACTAGACGCTACTACATTTTACGTTTTCGATTGATCGGTCGGTCGGTCGGTCGGTCGGTCGGTCGGTTGGTTGGTTGGTTACTATGGACGCAAACTCGACCGGATGTTTACGTCCCTAAAGTTAACGTGACGTTTGGTTCCTATGGATACGTGACGACACCAGGGGGCTGCCCAGCTGATGGGGATTCGCATTCAATCACTTCAGCTAGCAAAGCGGCTGACAGGCTAGAGGTTACCAATCTAGCTAGCTGTCATTTTTTTTTTTAGCAATACTGCCTTTTCGGTGTAATTATATCCACTGTTCTCTAGTAAGTCCTTACGTGTAAACGATAAGGGATTTAGATTCTTGTTAAATGCCAACGGTGTGACTTAGTGAGAGTGAAAGAGGGTGGGGGAAACCAGGCAGTGTTGTGGTAAGTAACGTCGAGACATTTTTTTTTAGCTTTTTAGCCCGTTAGCACGCTAGCTAAGCTAATATGGATTAACCAACGGGGAAGCTAACAACGACAGTCTGGCAAAATGTTTTGCCTTGTATTCTGGTATCATTTTCTGGTATATCAATGGCGTGAACAGACATGTGTTGGCGATGTTTTATTGTTGTCTTTAGATTGTAGCATTGTTCTCTATTATGGTATTGTAGGGCGACAACAAGGAAGCGAATGGAAATGGGCGTGTAAGCTGCACAGTCTGGAGCCGTTCCGAACCAGTTCACAACCAGTCATAGTCCAACTTCACTGTCCACCTATACAAAACGTTCACTTGTTTCCGATTTAAATCCAGTGCGTTTAAATCAAACGAACTGTATGTGATTGTGAATAATCGCCAGAGCTTTTATTCGTCGCCTCTGTTAAAGTGCTGGGAAATGAGTGGGATCGTTCCGTCAATTACGCCCATGTCACTGGCAACTGTCCAATCTATGCAGAATTCATGCGTCATGCAGGTGTCAAGGTTTCCGGATTGGTCGTCATTGCACTAATCTGTTGACATTAAGCGCTCCTGTGTTATTACCAGGTTGGCTTGTGTCTGCCAGGGAAGATGTGCAATGGAATGGTTGAATCAATATCAAACGCCTGTTGGCCCTGCACTTCTGGCAACATACGGCCCTTCTCCCTGCTTGTGTTTCTCGCTGTGTTGTCCACTGGACATGGCTTAGGTGAGTATTATACAGTTTGACGTTTATGAATTCCACTATGCCATTGGGCCAGTTCAAGTAACTTTTGAACTGAATTTTCCCTTATTCCCAAAAATATAAACAAAAAGAACAGCACTAAAATTGCTATATAATAGCAATCAAAGAAAACATCTGTGATGTACATGACTCGTGCATGCATGTACTGCCACAATGTAGCAATTCACTACATAGATAATCAACTTGCATGACTTTAAACATATCGTATTGCCAAGCATAACATCTTGGGGAAGGCGTTAGGGCAGTGTTTTGGTGCCTGTAAATTGATTTAATTCTACTACTGTTAAACTTGAAATTACATTTTGAAGGTACATTTTGATTTATCACCCAGCCCTTACAGTAAAACTGTAGATTAAATTCTGCTTCCAAACTGGAACACAGATTGGAGGATCATGATGTTTACTTTGATCATAGAGTGGCACTAACTAGCAGGCGTGATCCGATGACATGTTTACATAGATACTAATGGAGGCCATTTGATGGTGTGACAAAAACAACCGAGGAAATTTGTTCATCACAAGGCTCTCTTCAAACACAACTAAACTTCAACCGTGGCCTGACCCAGAAAACAAACATACAATTGTAAAATAAGGTCAACAGTTTCCAGACTGCAACCCTGCGAGGGGGGCCTAACATGGATGTTATTACTTGCATTGCCCACTTTCCCTATTCTATGTATAACCTCAAAGGGTGTTAGCCAGTGTATATGGTCACATGACACATTTACAATCTCTCTATATCTGCAAAGGACACATAGACCATAAACTTACACTTCTTTCTATTTTTTGAACTAGATTTTTATCTTTTACCACCCAGAACTCTCTATACACAGATGGCTTTTTCTCTCATGTCTGTTGTTTCCCTTGCAGCAGGACAACATGGCAGCCATATATAGTCTCACGCAGGGCACCCCAGAAGCTCAAGGCACCTGATGTCTAGTGTAAAAAAACGCATAACCTTTTCTCAGAACGCGTCACTCTCGCTCCTCTCTGCCCCAGGATGCGTGAGGCCCTACATCGTGCTGAACAGCTGGGTCAACCTGACGGAGAGCAATAGGGGCTCCCTCCCCGCGGGGACAGTGCTCCAGTACAGCTGTGACCCCGGCTACGTGGCCGACGGGCCCAGCACCCTCACCTGCACCCCGCTGGGACACTGGTCTGCGGAGCCGCCGCGATGCATCCGCAGTGGATGTAAGACACGCACACTAGGTTATGTTAGGTTGTGTTTATTTGGTTGCTTCCCACTATCTGCTTAAATCCGACATTCTGCTTACGTCTGACATTAAAAAAAGACCCTTTGCATAGAACACCCTTTGAAGAAGTTTGCAAACTTTAGACTCTCATTCATGATTTATACTTCCTCAAAAGGCGTTCAACCTTTTTGATTGTTAATCATTAACATCATTGTTAATGATTAACATAGCACCTCAGGTAGTTTGGGTACAAAGGTTACAGTTCAAGTGAAGTGTAACATGATGGTTTCAACGCTGCAACACAATCTAGTTGTTGTTGTTGTTGTTGTTATTATTGTTGGGTCACAAACTATAGGTCATACACTTACATTTTGTTCACTTAAAAATTGCTGTGGGGTATTATTTGTTAACCAAAGAGCCTGCCAAAGAGAGACCTATTGTGTGTTCTTGGATACATGTTGTGCTCATCTTCTCATTTCCCCCTCTTCATCAGTGTGTCGAACTCCCTTCGAGCCGGTGAACGGCGGCTACACCTGCCAGCCGTCACCGTGCCGACGGTTTTCCCATGGCACCGTCATCGAGTTCTTCTGTGACCAGGGCTTCGTCCTCAAGGGAGACTACAAATACGTCACCTGTCAGGAAGGACAGTGGGACGCGTCGACGCAGGTCAGCTGTGTCAGTCAAGGTTGGTGCTTGGTTCCAACTCTAATGTACAGCATGCCTGCTTTAGACGGTGAGGTAGTTGCGGCTCAATTCTTACAGGCGTTTACGTTTTGTGAAGAACATAAGTTAAGTTTGCTTATCGGTCATCGTGTGTGCAAAGAGGTCAGAAGGGGCTTGCGTGGTGTGCTGGAGTCGTACAGGAACCCATGCAAAACTGTTCTGTTTTCAAACACAACTGAACACAACACAGTGGGCCGTGTATGGATTTGTGCACCAGAAACTGGTCTCCCTTTTGATATCTCGTGTGTACAAGAACGACTTCCTCTTTCTCTCCCCTAAGTGTGTGTGAGGCCCTTCATGGTGCAGCATGGCTCCACTAACCTGAGCGACAGCAGCAACCGGGGCTCCATCCCCACGGGCACGGTGCTGCAGTACAGCTGTGACTCTGGCTTCCTGGTGGAGGGAGCCAGCATCCTCACCTGCACCCCGCTGGGACACTGGTCGTCGGAGCCGCCCCGCTGTATCCGCAGTGATGGTAAAAACACAAGCGGCCTAACCCGTAAAGAACAATACCGGGTCCGGGAGATCAAGCCATCGTAGCCGTCTCTCCTGGCTAAAATATCCACTGCCAATATAATTTGTCAAAATGACTTTGCTGTGCCGATTCTGCCTAAGAGCACTTAGCGTGAGCCGGCCTGCCACGAACGTAAACAATAGCAGTAACACTTTGGTCTTTGTGATAAGACTTTTTTTAAAGTACTTGTATGGCGATTCAAGGTTTTTTTGTCCACAAACTTTCACAAGCATACTGACATTGTGCATTGATTCCAAAAAGATGAAAGTACTATATCGCTATTGTTTACATGTGTGGAGAGAGTGCACTCACGCTAAATGCTCTTCAACCGATGCTGTTATTTAGTAATTTTGACACATTATATTGTTAACGGATGTATCAGTGAAGCCAGGAGAGACGGCTACGATGGTTTAATCACCCAGACCGGTATTGTCCTTTACTCAACAATACAATGGCATGGTTCCTACTTTGTAGTGGTGGGCTTTGTTTGTTGTGTTACTGCCTACTTAACCCTTCCTGGGTATTCTTTTTATTATATATAAATGACTTAAAAGCAGCCGCCTCATGCAAACCTTTTGTATATGCTGACGATTATGTTTTACTGGTAACACATAAAGATAAAACAGTGGTTGAGAACACTCAGTGAGGAACTTCAAAATGTAAGTAGATGGCTAGCAGATAATGGATTATCCCTACACTTGGGAAAAACTGAAGCCATTCTTTTTGGTTTTAAAATAAAATGAGCAAGGTCAACAAGTTTTAAGGTCAAAGTTGATGAGTTCCATATAAATGCTAAAGATAGTGTAAATTACATTGGCTGCATTTTAGACAGGTTTTTATCAGGTGAAAATATGGCTTTAAAATCCCTCACCAAGATAAATCAAAGGATTAAGTTTCTAGCCAGAAAAGTTACCTTTCTGGATAACTCAATTCTTCAGTCACTAGCTTGAGCTCTAGTCCAAAGTCATTTTGATTACGCTGCCATCTCCTAGTACACCGGATTATCTCAACACCTTAAAAATAAGCTACAAAAGGCTCAAAAGAAATTGATATGGGTTGTATTAAAAGTTCATCCATGTGCACGTCTTGATCCTACACATTTTAAAAAGCTTAACTGGTTGACGGTTGAAAAAATAACCATTTCTATTAAGATGCTGCTCACTTACAAAATTGTTAAAAATATGGTACCAAAGTACTTCATTAATTATTTCTCACTACTGTTAGACGAGACAATCATAGCTACTTTACAAGAGGTAGCTTGACAGACGTCATACCTTTTCGATTCAATACCCTAATGGGCAAAACCACATTTCTCTACAGTGCAGCAGTACCGTGAACTAATCTGCCCACAATTCTGAAATGAAGTTTCAGAGTCCCAGATTAAGAGTTGACCTCATGGAGGGGTCCCAGATTAAGATTAAGAGTTGACCTCATGGAGGGGTCCCAGATTAAGAGTTGACCTCATGAGGAATCTGTTGTTCCGTGAACAGTGTGCCTTCCCCCGTACGAGCCGGAGAACGGAGGCTACACCTGCCACCCCTCCCCCTGCCGCAGCCTCTCCCACGCCACCGTCATCGAGTACTTCTGCGACGAGGGCTTCATCCTCAAGGGGGACTACAAGTACCTGACCTGCCTGAACGGGGAGTGGGACGACCCCATGCAGATCAGCTGCCTGATGGACGGAGGTAAAGGGGGACCTTGGGGGGGGCCCGGCACACTACAGCTTTGGTTATGTCTGTTGGTTAGCTGTTGTTTGATGTCGACATCGTCGACGGACCACCTAAGGGCTCCCCAGACTCTGGCCTCTTTTAAACCAGGCCGTAAGACATTTTTGTTCCCTGCTGTTGGTTTTATTGTTTCTATTGTTTTTAATGCACTGTCAAAGCACCTTGAGATTGTCCTCAACAATGAAAGGTGCTTTATAAATCTAATGTATTATTATTATTATTATTATTACGTTAGTAATCCTGTTTGTTTACTGTCCATGTTCCGTGCCGTCAACACAGACCGAGGTCCAAGTCTGCCACTGGGCATGCCCACATTGTCTATCGTGGCGTCTACGGCGAGCTCCGTGGCTCTGGTCCTGCTGCTCGTGGTGCTGTTTGTGCTGCTGCAGCCCAGGCTCAAGTCCTTCCACCGGTGAGTGTGGCATCCCCGGGTCATCTTTTAGCATCACCGTCCGGTTGGTTAAACGGGAACTTCGCCGATTTTCAACCGGGTTTGCATCATTTCAATGTGGGTAGTATATGCAAATTAACAATGTTTACCTTTCCTCCATGTTGCCTGCGCCCACATCTCCCCGCTACTTTTTTTCCGGCGTCATCTTACCCCAACTCCGTCATCAACTCCATCAAATGACGGGGTTGGGGTAAGATTTTGCATCCGCACTGAGCTGTGCACCAGAGACACAGAGAGCATCGGCAACAACTGCAGGCGTTTTTCACCCTGTATCTGTCATGCGGATAGATAGAGATAAGGTTGAAAAGCGGCGAAGTTATCCTTTAAGACCGCATGCTAAGTCTCACCGTTGTATGTAATGTATGGTAAATGTGGATTGTTGTATGTAATGTATGGTAAATGTGGATTGTATTGTTTGCCCAGCCGGGAGCAGGCCGTGTCCAGGCAGCCCGTGTCCATCATGGTGGAGGGCGTCCAGGTGACCCTGCCCTCCTACGAGGAGGCGGTGAACGGGGGGCCCGCGACCCCGGCCCTCGTTGGCCCAGAGTCCCGGGTCCAGATTGTGCTGTCGGAGGGCGAGCAGAGTCCAGAGGCGGGCCCCTCCAGACCCTCGTCCCACCCCCACCAGCACTCGGAGATGGCAGTGGTCCACACTTTACCGCCCTCCTTCTCTTCCTCCTCCTCCTCCTCCTCGCCGCCACCCTCGTCGCCCTGCTGGGCCCTGGAGCACCCCGCGGGTGCTGCCGGAGCTCCCTCCTCCTGCCATAACAAACCCGCCACCAGCGGGGAGCAACACAGCCTTTCCCTGGTGGACTCGGAGATGGACTTCTCTGACGGTAAGGTCCCCGCCTCCCTCACTCACTCTGCCGGGCGGCTGTTTCGCTGCTGCTGCTACTGTTGTTGTTGTGTTATTGAACGCGTGGTTCTTTGTTTGCCCTCCGCAGATATGCCTTTGTTGAAGGAGGCCTGAGACTGAGACGCGCCGCCCCGAACACACCAGAGACCGATTGGTGGCTATTTCTGCTGCTGCCCAAACTGTGGCGTTGAGCAAGACGCTTGTGCAAAGTTCCACACGAGGGCAGTTGTCAACACAGAAGACCCCCCCCCATCTTACTGCCCGATGCACCGGCTCGAACAGGCTGCTTAACTCTCAGAATATCACCCCCCCCCCCCCCGCTTAAAGGGGGGGGGGGGGGGGGGGCCACATTG
>OOFB01003069.1:86029-101167 GCA_900323305.1 Trachyrincus murrayi
TTTTTTTTTATTTTCCCCCCCCCCCCCCCTCCATTATCATTGTCCAGAATCAAAGAGTTCTGGAGAATACATAGCTCATATGACAGGACTGCTTTTAACCATCTAGTGACTCCTCTAGTCCTCTAGCAGCTAGCCCAGTAGACCTGGGGCATAAGGACCCTTTTAAAGGCCTACCGTTTACATTCATACACTCCCCCCCCCACCCCCCTCCAATGGCCTTAGCTTTTCACTTCTATGCACAAGCATCTGTAAAAAAATGAAATGATTCATTGGAAATTAATGATATTTTCAAAATTAATGTGAATTAATGTCCACGCCTTTTATGATAATTTTGTGTAGCTTTGTCAAGACACCTCACCCCTGAAAACATCAAACCTAATTTATTCTGGTTGCTTGCAAATGCCGTTCTAGTCGAGTCTTGGTTAACCGGGAGCATTGATGTCCAGATTGCTGTTGATCAGCCGTGGTTCTTTTCTTTTTTTCTTTATGCTTCCACAATTCTGGAAAAAGTTTTTCTGAAAAGGATCTTTTCACAGTGCTTATTGTACATTATGATATGATGTCAAAATTCAAGTTTACTTTTTGCTTTCCTTTTGGATTTCGCGATGAGCTTTTGTTTTAAAAGATTGTATTTTAATATTTGTAAAAAGAATAACTTATGTTTTCACTGTATATACTATGTTCATTTTAATTAAATATTATTTGAGGTGTCAATTTTACCATCGTTTTCATTGTTAGACTTTTTCTACCACTAACCGCAGCAGACAATAGTCTCAGTAGGCCAATTTTTAGAGGTGATTTATTAATAAACTTTACAATCTCTGCACATTACAAGGTTCATTTACAAATAAAAAATGGCAACCAACCTTTATATCCACAGTCTACTCTTGCACTGTAAACAGCACAGTGTTATTTTTGGTGTCTTTAACCAACATCTAATTGCTTAGTGCAAAACGTTTACACTTTAAAATATTTTAGTCAAGTTAATAGTTAATAAGTTAATAATTTCTCAATCAACACATTGTTTTCCTCCCCTGTAACAATCCAAAATATTTACTCTGAAGAGCACTGTATCTGGACTTGTGACACATCCGTGTCATGCCTGAGGTAAACAAATGTTCCAGACAATGAGGCCGGTTGTTTGTGCGTCATGAAAATCCTCCATTACTGAGGACTGAGGATGTTCTGCAGCGCCTGCGAACAGCAGTTCAGCCTGTGACGTCCCCCCGCAGACCTCTTTAAGGGATCTTCATTTCCTCCATGTAACCGTGAACATTCTGATACACCGTCTTTTCTGTACAAGCAAAAAACACACACAAAAGAGTCAACGGTTTAGAAGCACGACGTTTGAAAGGTCAGGGGTCAAACTTGCTTCGCACTGTTTGTTTTTCCCATTTCCACTGTCTCCCAACAGTCGCTAGCATAATATGGTCAGCTGTGACATTTACCCTCAGTTTGGGGCTTGACCGCTTCATAACATCTGAAGAGCAGGATGAAAGCGAGGGCCTCGCCTCCCTGGAACACAATGTAGATGAGGGGGAAGAGATACAAGGGCCCGATGACCTGAGGCGAGAAGGCCACCTTCAAGATGGTCGCACACAGCTGGATGTTCTGGCAGCCCGTCTCCATGGAGATAGTCCTTCTGCATCTGACCACAAAAAAAACAACATTTGATTAGCTTTGCGTGACACTTATTCACCTGTCTAAAAAGGTTAAAATTGTTTCATTCAAATAGTTCACTTACTGATGATTGAGTTTAAAAACGGTGGACATGATGTAACCGAGCGTATAGCCGGTCAGTGGCATCAGCGCAGCTACAGACATGAGCTGTGGTGACAGCACCACCCACACAGACCCACCGATGGTGATGCCCGACATGATGCCGATGGCCACAGAGGAAACCAGACAGATGCTGAGACCCACCTGTCGAGAGGGAACGTCAGATGAAATGCATATCACAAAAAATATATATAAAAATGTCTCCTCCACAGACACACAGACAGACAGATGTTCAGAGGTAAACATCAAAACACTGTTTGAACTATTGTAGCCTGAGTTCAGATGGAAGGAATGGCCCACCTTGATCACCACCGGTGAGTAATTGGATTTGTAATGATTGATGGCAATGCCGAAGCCACAGGGCACCAGGGTCATGATGAGAGCGATGGTGATGCCCGTGTATGGCACGGCGTTCTGCAGACTGTCGAAGCCCTGGCTGTAGAGAAGGAGCAGGAGAGGCATCATTCCCAGCGCGGCCACCGTGGAGAATGTGGTCATCACAATGCTGGAACAAAACACACAGGAGGACGAAGACAGAAATCATGTACGGAATGATGAATACTTTCAGTTTCAGTTTCGAGTTGATATTTGTAATCCTGTAATTGTAATTCATAAGAAACCAGGGGTCAACGAATACAATTAAAGAATGATTTACCTCAGGTTCATGTCCCCCTTCAGTGCCAGAGAGAAAATGTTGGACAGGTTTCCCCCTGGACAACAACCACAGATCAACACCGTCAGGGCCTCAATTTGCCCCAGGTTGAAGACGGTGGCCAGGCAAAAGGCAGTCAGGGGCATGATGCCGAACTGGGCCACCACTGCAATAGCAACTCCCTTTGGCTTGAAGATATGGGCCTTGATCTTGGCCACTTCCATGGTGCAGCCAAGAGACACCATCGTGATGAAGAGGATGATGATGGTGAAGCCATTGATGGCTTTGTCCATAGAGGGTGAGAAGGGGTTCTGGAAGCCACTGCTCCCGTTATAAGACGTGTTCCATCCATTGTAGAGGCTGGAGCTTTCCAGGGCTGCCTCCTCTGTCAGGTTCCTGGTTGCACTCAAACTCATCCTGGATGTCTACAGTAGTGTGGCTTTACCCTAGATGAAATTAATACAAAAGAAAATGATGTCACTGGCCACTGTAGCAGTCTCCCCCTGCCACATGCCATCTACAATGGCTTTTCAGGGCTTCTCCAATAGTAGGACACAGGCAGATGATGATTATTGCAGAGATTTGTGTTTGAACAGGCAGAGCAGGGGGTAGTGCTGACATGCTAGACATCCTGAGTGTGTGTACCTATCCCCCCTGTTGTTCAACCTAGAGTAGGCAGTTTGTGATTGGCTTCTTCAAATAACAGTAACCCAATAGGAAATACAGGGGTTGCACCTTTTTGTTTTGTATAACCTAGAGAACAGGTAATAATGATTGATGAATGACCTCCAATAGCCTTGGAATAGTCTTGGAACTGTAGTCTGTTTGGAACAAAGGACTCCGGAACTACGCCTAGTATTTGGATCTTCCTCAATAAGAGTATACTCTTAAAAATGTAACACGCTGTACATTGTTCCAACCAAACAACACTGAAAATATAAGAGGACTCCACAGCAGCGTATTCACATAGTTGCCATCTGTGACTTATCGTTTTGAGTCCTGAGTACAGATCATTATTCAACACAGCTTTGAGTATTTCCATTCAACAACAAACATTTTACAAATGTACATAACGATAATGATTTCAGCTGCTGCTCCTGCTAAAATATATTGTATGATTTAGATTTTGATATTATGATTTTAGATTTTTAATCCAATACTCATGTAATATTCACTGTTCAATATGGAAACAATGACTGTAAGTTGCTTTGGAAAAAAGTGTCTGCTAAATGAGTAAAATAGTACATTTTGACATAATAGAGCAGTGGATTAAAAGCTAAAGTATAAGCTGATGTTTGCTTCGTGCTTTAGGGCTTCTCTTGTTTCTCTGGTGGCAGGAATTCCTGTACCCCTTCAGTGACATCCAGGCTCAACAAACTACACTGGCACACAAAACACACCCAGTTGGGCACCCAATCGTATGTGTAATCAAGAGGCCCATAGGGGGTGAAAGTGATTTTTTTTAGAAACTCTTCTTCGTTTTGCTTGTCAAGTTACAAACCGGTCCAAAGATGAACACTAATCACCATAACAACCTTTTTTTAATGAAAAATCGGAACACACTTTTTTATTCTTACCTTCATCATTTGTCAACTGCCGCCGCGGTTGTCTGGGATGCACTCTGTTGCTTTACTCTCTCTCTCTCTCTCTCTCTCTCTCGCTCTCTCGCTCTCTGTCTCACACACATCCACCCCCTCATCCACCACATTCTTCTCTTTGGCCCCTTTTCTTTTCAGACAGCCCCCCCACCAGCGTCACATGGGAGTCAGATCACATGGGAGTCAGATCACATGGGAAAGGATAAACATTAGTACAGGACTTTTTGCTTTTGCAGGAGACATTGTATTTGAATGATGCCAATGACTCAAATAAATGCTCATTAGATAATTGTGATAAAACGCATGGCAAAACAATAGCCCTTTACAGTGTAGCCTCCTAAGAATAATTATATTTTCTTGTATTATCAGTGCTTAACAAATAAGTGATTAGACACAGGTAGTTATTAACTTTATCCAAAAGCCCCAAATGATCCTCTTTTTTTGCTTCTGTTTTAGGGTGTATCATGGGGAAGCATTGGCGTCAAAATAATATAAATGTAAATTAGGCCTATGTGGAATCTTGTCACTGGAACTGAGGTCTTTCATTCACTTTGTCTCACTGGCACTGAAACACACCATTAATGCCCAATATGCAACCAAGCAAATGGTCTGGTTCGCCCCCTTTCAAAGCAGACCTCATTACCAGTGGCGACCACTGTAATTCAACTCAACTTTATTGTCAGTCCACTTTACATATGACATGTTGAGGCGTTTTTTTCTTCTTCACATAAAGTAGAGAGCTGAGCGCCATTAGGTGAATAACAGCAACCCATTCCAACCAGGTAAGAAGTTAAGATGCCATTCATATAGTATAGCAGTTGAAGTAAATGACACACATACACATAAATAAATACAAGAACACATATGTTATATTATATTGTCCTGATCTAACAGGGAAGGAGTGAGACAGATATGGAGTTAGCTATACCTTTGTCACTGATAAAGAATACAAATCATTTTGATATTTTTAATTCAATAAAATATTAAAACATTTTAATTGATATATAATATGATTTGTTGACCTCGTATTACCCAGTGGGCAGCCTTCGATTCTCAAGCAGGGAAACCCTAACCCACCTACAGGCTCTGGAATGCTCTGCCCGGTGAGATGAGGATAGAAAACTCAGTAACTGTGTCCGATAATGTTTGGTGCTCTCTCGGGGTTGGCAGTGATCATTGTGTCATTGGGTTTCTGTTGTGGGGCTGAGAATGGATGCTAGGCCATGCACGACACAGAGCACAGTGGGTGTTGGAGTGATGGATGTTCTCAATGTATAACCAATATGACTTAAAAGGGGATGAATTAGCTGTGGTTTTTCCCCCTCGCTCTCCTGAAGACATATAGACTTATACAGAAACCATCTGTGTCCATGTCAGCAGTGGTACTTTGTATTGCCACTGTTCATTGAATCTTCAAGAGAGCCAAGGGCGGTGATAATCGTATTCATTGTGTTAGTATGTGGTTGCTTTTCTGCAGTTTTAGTCTTTCTACAGTCTTTTTCTAGATTGTTCTTTTCTTCAGCCATGTACGTCTGATCATGGTGTGACTTACTTACCGTTACTTCCAACACTCCCCTTGTGCCATAATTTTAATTTAACCATCTTCAAAACATATAAAATAATAATCTAGTAGTCTCCCCAACATATAGGCCTAACCCATGTTTGGTAAACATCACATGGATTATATTTTGTTATACAATTTAACAGGTCCATGTAACGTTTTGTACATGCATATTGATAAGTAGCAAAAGTCTTAATTTTACTATGTTTTTAACGGACCTATGAATAACGCACTTGGAGTTGGCATTATGTAAATTTCTTGTCCAGGCTAATTATTTCCTTCATACTCCACTTAGCCACTAGATTGCACTATTTCACAATAAATCTTCGCTACTGTGCACAAAATGCGTGTTCTAATATTCTAGCCTTTTATTGGGATACATTTAACCAAAGTATCCAACCGTTAATACTCTTTTTGGGGATATTTAGGACATTTACAAAATGTATAATAAACCTGAACTACCTATGTCAGACCGACGCATCTTCTCCATCGTGTGTGTGTGTGTGTGTGTGTGGGGCCTACCTGGCCGGAGCAGCAGCTGCACTGACTCCGAATGGGAAGGGTTGACTTTAGGAATGAAACCAATCACAGTGCGTAAAATAAACGGTGAGCATGTCGATTGGCCACCACTTATGTCAGTCACGATGGATGAGCGCTGTCCTCTACAGAGGCAGCGGCGAGCAGCACTGGCCGCCTGCAGTAGAAACATGAAAGAGCGGAATGTGGCATGCTGTGGAGAAAGGTAAGTCGCATTTATCCAAACAAATGTTTTTACCCACGCAAGGTTCAGTTAGAGTAGCGTCATCTTGCCCCATTTGAGATTTAAAAAAAGAATCGCCTTAATATAAAGCACAGTTTTATACTATATACTTTGATAATATATTGGCATACTCATTTAGTTTTTTTGTAATGTGGACAACAGTAGGTTGAGAGCCGGTTCATTCTAAATCCTACGGCATGGGCGCATGTCAACGCGACCAGCCGCGGGGTAATGTTATCATGTCAACAGTTCAGATGTATGCGCAATATTTTACTGAAACTTAACGCACGCAGGCAGATGTAGCCATTTTGGCAGGTTGCATAAAAAAGTGCATGCTCAAGGTATGACATTGTTGGATTTAAGCTGCATGTCACCTATTGTATGAATGTTGTTTTCTGACACAACCACTTTAATGTTGATGTGCATGTTGGTAGTACATTTTCTCATACTAATGTTCATACTATATATATGTATATATGTATCTATATGTATATGTATATATATCTATATCTATATGTATATATATGTGTATATATGTATATGATATATATATACACATATAATTTTTATGATATATTTAGATTTTTAGGGTCGGTTTAATAGAGGCTATCACCTCGTCTCTATTTGACAGGCAGGCTGATGGGCAGAACACTTTTGAGGACTTCCTGTGCAGTCCTCCTAACCCATCTTCACTATGTGGGGACCAAGCACTCAACTGGGGTGCCTCAGTGATTAGAATGTCTCCAATGATGGAGGGCACACACACCGTCTTGCTTCTCTACCCTCCCATATGTGAGCTAAGCCACATCAGGCTGTATGTGCCCAAGAGGAGGGCCCCTGGATTTAAGTACCAAAGCCGCACCCCTCTCTGGGGAAGGCCCTGTAATGACCGTGACCAAGCAGAGGAGGATCTTGCGGAGTCCGAACAAAGCGGCCACTCTTCTTCTGGCTCCTCGGACGAACTCCACCTCAACTCTCCGCTGCGGATGACAAAGGAGGCTGTTGCTGAGCTGTGCTGGCTGGCAGTGCAGCACCGGCAGCTGCTGGCCGGTTTCCTATCACTCTGCGGAGACTGCGCCAGCCGAGTCAGGATGGGGAACCAGGAGGGGAAACTCCAGGATTACTTGGACGAAGTGGACCTCACGGATCCGTCTCTCGCCGACAGCAACTACAAGCACCTGCTGGCTGTGGCTGCGGAAAATAAGAAGGCCGCGTCCAAGGGGAGGAAGTTTAAGAAGCTCGGGGGCAAGAAGTCGGATGGTGTGGAGGATGCAACACCGGCCAAGATGAAGAGGAAAGGTAGACGCAGGTCTTCGACTGTCGAGCCTCTCCCTGCTGTCCCGGAAAGGGAGGACAGGGTCTCCAGGAGCCAAGCGCTTGTCTCAGATGACAGCTTGACAGTGGGCTCCTATGTCGGTCAAGCCAGCAACCCCATCCAGCCGTTGGACGAGGTCCTGTTGGAGGAGGACCTCCACGTGGACGTCCAGGGCTGGATGGAGGACAACCACACCTTTGACCCTCAGCTGGACTTTTGCAATAACCTCTCTGAGTTTGACAGTGATTTCTGCCTGGGCTTGCAGTCTCCCCCCAGCGGCCTAATGGCAGGGCTGAGCCGGAGGGAAAGCGGGAGCAACCTTCGTCCCATGAAGCAGTTCGACTCCAATGTGGAAGACCTGTCACCACCGGGTGGCTCGGCGGTCATGAAGACGGCTCACCAGCTGTACGGGGAGATACACCAGAGGGACACGGGGGTCCTGGTGGTGGCCAAGGTGCAGGACATGGACGGGATGGTGAAGCGTGTTAACCGCAGGACCTCCAGCGTTGATGTCCAACAGCAGACTTATGGAGAATGGAGGGAAGCCACTAAAGGTCACGGAGGAAGCCTTGGCCACCGCTCGGGGACAAAGCTTTCCGACGGGCTCCGCTTGCCCCTCTCCCACACCACGGACCACTACTCTCCGGTTACGTCCCACGCCAAGAAGAGCCCCTTGTCTCCGGCCCTCGCCGGGGTTTTCAACACCTCCTTCCCGGCCTCCAGCAACCTGCAGAGCATGTCCCCTGTGCTGTCCCCTCTGTCGGCCGTCACACAGACCAGCACGCCGCTCAACCACCGGATCCTGCTGCTGTCGGACAAGGACGTGAGCCCCGACGGGGAGGGCTCCTTCCGCCGAGACGAGCCCGCAGTCACCACGGAGACGGTGGATAACAACGGCAACAAGCAAACCGTCACACGTCTGGATCTGAACCCGGGCAGGCGGCTCAGCAGCAGCAGCAGCAGCAGCAGCTCCAAGTGGAATTCTCTCAGTCACTGCCCGACAACAACAACAACAACAACAGGTGATTCAGTGTTATTAGAAACATCTGTTATGCCGCAACCTCTGCCTTGACATCAATGTTCACACAGCGATGCTTTAATGTTCTGAGTAGCGTCATTTGGTTGTCAGTGTATGCCCTTCATCTTGTGATGAAGGGCATACATCCCAAATGTGTTGGGTAGAGAAGAATGGTGTGTTGAGCTATTGAAGCGTTGTCTCGTCATTCAGCACCTGAGCACTGCAGTGTGCAGCCAGCCCTACTACAGAGTTTCCAGGCTGTTTTCTTATGCAGACTAGCTGTAGCTGCAGCAGAACGCTTAACCTATGTTGTCATATTGCTGAGACCAGTGGAAAGTATTTAATCCATATGCAATATTGCCAATGCTTCAAATGAAGTGTTTTGTTGCGGTTCAAACTCTGGTCTGGCTCTTGTTTTGGTCTTGGACATGTGAGTGCTGAAGATTAAAATCTACCCACCAGTAGACGCGGGTAGGCCCCCCTGAGAATGGTTTCTATGATGATGATGATGATGATGATGATGATGAATCAGTGTAACCGTTTCAATACCGCAGAGGTGCCAGAGGTTGAGAGTGGGAGAGTTTCAGATCAAAAGAGTGCAGTTGACACAAAGTTCAGCTTCACTTGGGTTCTCAGGAACAAAGTGCTGCTAACTGAACCATTCCCAATCTGCTGCCCCTCTCCTCAAAAACCCCGCATTCTACCCAATCACAAGAAGGGAGGGGGGGGGGCACCTGACAAAGGCAGAGGGATTAGCGATTTGCTGGTGTGCCGGACTTCCGACTTTCAGGGGTTACCTTTTAATCTGGCCTACCGATGGCTCATAGCTCAGGTTTGCAAAGAAAGAATGTGCACCTTTGAATGCATCTTCTGTCCTGACGCATCGTCTGTGAAGTCCCATAGAAATCGAAAGTCACCTGCGTTTGAACCACTCAAGGGTTGCTTCGCATTTCTGTTTACCTTCAAATGAGGACGAGGAGGATGTGGTCACACCTCCTGGACTGGTATAAGTCTCGGCATTTCTGTGACCATTTCTGCGGTTTGTTTTGTAACTATTTGATTAGTGGAGGAGGTTTTCAGCGTCAGCTTTGTTGTATTCTCTACATGAAGTGCATGGTGCTCATCCTTCCAGACTGGTAGTATCTTTGTTTTACGTGATGCTCTCAGTTAGCGTCACTGTTATTATTAGCCTTTGACTTAATCAACTCTTTTATGAATCCAAATGAATTCAAATCTACTCAAATCTACTGTGTGTGTGTGTGTGTAGGCAGCCCTTGGCTGCACACACACACACACACACACACACACACCTATGCCCACTGCACAAAACACTGTTACTTATTTTGCTGCAATATTACGTACCTAGACTTTTTTTTATTATAAATAATTATCTCATTCGATTTTGTCTCTGAACTACAGTTTTGGATAAAGATATTCTATTTTAGAACAGCCATTAGGACTCTCGCAAAACCAGGCTCACTGGGGTTTATATATATATATATATATAAAATATAACGTTACCTTGTGGCTATAGCACTCTATGCTGTACATCTGAAACTAAATCCCAACGTGGAGTCTTTTGCTTAATGGCAGGCCACAGGATAGTCATGTTAATTGGGACTGATTAAATGCTTCATTGATAAATGGACGTCAGCGTCTTGTGGACCTAAGGTCTCGTGGGTCAAAGTGAAGCATCTTCCTACCGTTCATGTTTTCCCACCATACACATCATGGCTGTATGCTATCGCTCTAATTTGTTCAGGTTTTTTTTTTAGTAACGTTTAATTCAGCGTTCAAACTGCATTTCCTGCGTTCTTCCAAGTTGATAATATTGTAGAAAGTATACTATGTGGATGTGACACTTTCATTAAAGGAGCACATAGTGACAAGGAGCATAAATTACAAACAAGTCAAAATGGCATTTCTGAAATGACCTTTCCCTGTAGTAGTACACAGTTACGCATTAAAACTGTGAGCCAAGTACGCTAATCCTTGCATCAAATCAGATACATATTTACCGTAATATTATGCCCTATATATTAACATCAAGTTAAGGGTCAAGACAAACGATAAAATCTGGGCATCATTTTTATTACCTTGGCTTGTGGAACACTTCCAAGAACAATTTCTACAGGCGTGTTCTGACTGTAGAAATATTGCACTCATCGTCTTCCGCTTAAGTGATAGGTGTTTTATACATTTATAGATATATTAGATGTCTAAAATGATATTCCAGTCCTCCTCAGTACACACACACACACATCCTGCCTACCTAAATATGACGGGATGGTGCTGCGCAATACCTTAACCACATTAACCAATAAGCTAGAGCAAGGTCATATGAATCTGATCAGTGCTGGGCTGTAGCAGGACATCATCCGTCTCTATTAGGCTGCTGCTCCCTCCAGCCACCTGTCATTCAGGACAATGTGCCCTGCAACAATCTGACCCGCTCAGCCCCAGACAACGGCCAGCTCTGTTTTAGATAATGAAGTGTATTCTGGCAGACTGGCTGAGGATAACTTAAGGAGAATTCCACTCATCCAGTCCCTAGTGTCTCTCTCTCTCTCTCTCTCTCTCTCTCTCTCTCTCTCTCTCTCTCTCTCTGACAGAGGTCCATCTCTTATAAATCACAACATGTTTGTTTCTTAATGGATTGTTTTCCTGCACTCCACTCTTGGTGGAAACTGGAAATGGACAATGTGCTTCTTCATTGCGACGCCGACCACAGATAGTGTATTTATTGCATTGGCTATTAGATTGGCTGGCGGATGTTTTATATAAACCAGACACAAATGCACCAAATTCGGCTTGGGTGAAGTCAAGCTAATGTCCCCTCCTCCTCCTGCTCTGCGTGTCCCAGTAGCCTCCAGGACAGTGTTTGTCACGAGTAATGTTTGAGCCTCGAAGCACGATACCATGCTACATTACATCTCTAGCTCTCTGTGTAACATGGCACCCCCACAGCCACAGCACACCCGTCACACCAGGCACCCTGCCTGTTCTGGCCCATTTCCATTCTGCAACAGCACAGCCAGCCGGTGGTGAGTCAGCCACACAGACACATCCAGAAGACAGGCACGTTTATTGTATTTGGTTTTTGTTGTAAAAATCATGATATAAAAGTCAGTGGTTCTTTCTTGGAGGAAGGCGGTCATGGAACCCAATCAGTTTTATGTGAAAGATGAGGTTGTGGATTTGTAGGAGAAGAAGAAGGGCATAGGAGATGAACCAATAAGATGGACCATGGTGATATTAAAATTGATGTGTCTGGGATCTGGAAGAAAGAAGTTCCTTTGTGTTTCATAAAATAATCAGCATTTTTTTTGTCCTCTCTCTGGAGCCATAGGGAGGTTTAAAGAGATTTCCATGCGACAACTAACCATGTAGTCTCTGCAGTGGACCTTAATCCTCGGTGGGGATGAGTTAGTGTCAGACTGACAGACAGGGGATTAACCTGACCCATTGAGACATATTGAGCTCTGTGTGTGTGTGTGTGTGTGTGTGTGTGTGTGTGTGTGTGTGTGTGTGTGTGTGTGTGTGTGTGTGTGTGTGTGTGTGTGTGTGTGTGTGTGTGTGTGCGCATCAATGAATCAGTTTCTGGCACACATAAATCCAGTACCCATTACCTAATGCAGCTAAGTGCCTCCACCATTTATCAGCTCCCAAATTCAGATTTGCTTTAGTAGCCTCAAGAGGACACAATATGTATTTATTATTTATGGTTTATTTTATAGGGACAGATACAATGTACATAGACAAACCTGAGAACAGCTATCCGATGCAAGTATCATAGTATTAATAGCGGGTACTAAATACGGCAGTTGTCACTTGAAATGGTCATTATTTATTATGATCACTTCATTTTCGATAATTCCTAATTACTAATATGGATAGGCCTAGATACTGTTCCCTAGAGTCATTCTGCCTACTACAGCCGTGATCAGCCACAATGCATTTGTACTGCAGTGGATTTAATTATACCGCAAATCTATTTTCCCTCCCTGTCCAGTTGGGGGCAGCATAGGCCTCCTAATGCCTATGTAACCCAGTGGTCGTGAGATGGTTAAACTCCTACAGTTCTCCTTGTCCAATCCATAGTTAAGTTGTTGGAGGTTCTAGGATAGCAAGCGTGTTTTTCTATGGCTAGGGTTCATCTTGGTGTTTTTTAATACAGTTCAACTATTAGCTCAACTAGATGAAACTTTGGAGAGTGAAGAGAGGCATGGTGTGTCTGCTTAGTAGACATCTTCTTGCCGCGCCGTGTGTTTGGAGGCAGTACACGCCTACTCGGCACGCTCCAATGCAGCAGTGCAGTGCAGCAGAGCAATCATTATCATAATGAAAAGTTATTACTCTCGTCCTGCGTTTTCATCGCTGTCCCGTGGTTCCACTAACCACCAGTAGGGCGCGAGGGCTGCAGTCTCTCAAAGATGATTTGCAGGGTTGTGTTGTTGATAAATCTCTCTCTCAGGAACAGGTTTCTGTGTGTTTGTTTTCATAGAATAATATTTTGGGCTGAACAATTAGTCCAAATATTATCGAAATCGTGCAATATCCAATTGCAGGAGCTCCAATTGTTTTGATAAGGGTACAATGTGTAGATGTAGATTTATAACACCATTATACATGAAGTACTGTAGAGCTGCAGAGATGCCCTGGCCTACACATTATTTTCTCCAGATGTAAGAAAACATTTTTGTTTGGTACAGACCCCAACAAATGTCACATCATGATAGTTTTTTCAGTGAAAATGAAAATTGTCATGCAAAAAGATCATTCCCACTAATAGTGAATCATCTCAATATCTGTCAAAATAATCTCAATATTTATTATTTTCTTTACCATATCGTTACAGTACTATAGTGCATGTTCCATTTTGAAGACATTAAAACGGCCTCAGTTTCAACACCAAGCACATACACACTGATCTGAACTTCATGTATACTACATTTAGATTTACTTTCTTTCACATACATGGGTGCTTTCTGGAGAAGGCTGAAGGAGGCTTGTCTTCATGAAGGCAGAATAAACACACGTATATTTACATATTAACACAATATATCAGCAACAACAAACTATCTCTTGCAGTCTTATGACGCCATTTCTCAACACACCAGTATTTGGTGACAAATGTGAAGATGAAACATGCAGTATGAAGCAGGAAGACCTGGCGACGTATCTTAACGTGTTTTCACACAATGTTGGTTTATTTATAGCAAGACAAATTCACTTGACACAAGTCACGCGATGCTCAAGTTGTGACAAGTGCCACACTCACACCCAGCCAGTCAGAGCTGCCATAATGCTATAGAGGGTAATTCTGTAATGTGTCAAGTCATTTTCAATGGGCTCATCCTGTAGTTGGATATTAAAAAGGGATGCTGTCAAAGAGAACCATTCTTCACATTACATTACACACAGCTGTACGACTTGGTAGAGTAGGTATGGAGGAGAACGCCTCATGAAAGATTTACGTATGTTCTACATGTGCATGCATGTGTGCATGCATGTGTGCATGTGCAGACAAATGCTGTAGCGCTTGCAGCCTGGATGTGTCTAATTAAAATAATGCAAACTTTCTCACTGAAATATATTGCCTTCTCTCATTACCAACTTTGAAACACTTTGTTGGTGGCTGGTTTAAGTCTGAGTCAGACTGATTAGACTCTGGGGCTGGGTGAGGCTGCACGCCTGTGGGGCATTGGCCAATCAAGCCCCACAGGTTAAACCAGCCACGACCACACAAACTCAAGGAGAGCGCTAGCATGTCAGCACTTACCACCTGCTCTGCCTGCAAAACCATTCTCAACCATGCAATAAACCGGTTTCAATCAACTGCCTGTGTCCTGGTGTTGAGTACAGAACAGCCAATTCAGTGGTGTGGCAAGGATTTACTGCCACACACATATTATAAAAATATTATTTAGATGGTACCTATACAAGTACTACAGTACTATTGTCGTAATATATCTTTACACATGTGAAACTAAATCCCATGTGTTTTAGGTCGGTGCTACCCAAACTCATGTCTTCATTAGATCTGTGTGGATGCAGCTGCTGATGCTGAGCATGCAGGGAGGGGGGAGTGGCTGAGTGCAGATAAAAATAGCCTGTAGCTATTCTCTAGTCTGCAGCTGAAAGAGGTCTCTCGCTCTGAGCATGGCTATGCTAAAACACTCTGAAGTCTCTGCCTCTGCCTCCACCTGCTTTGAGCATCTCCACCTGTGACACTGCAACACCACCCACTACTATCTGGGCTCTTTAAACGTTTACAAAAAGTGCACACTTCTATAACTCTCTGTCTGTGTGTGTGTGTGTGTGTGTGTGTGTAATGTGGAGAATAAGGTACATATAATAAGGTACAGAGGAGCCCATTATGACATTTTACTACAGGACTCCGGAGGCCAAAGGGGGGATGTGAAGACAGAGCAGACGTGTGGTGTGGAGGGACA
>OOFB01003073.1:32001-70573 GCA_900323305.1 Trachyrincus murrayi
CACTTTATTTTGCTTCATATTTGTTTAGACCAATCGTGTTGCTGGAGGCGGGGATCTGTAAGTGCGTGATTGGCGAACACAAACTTGTAGCCATCCTTCAGCTATCAGTGAGTGAAATGCTCTGTGAGAATACCTGTTCTGCGCCTGCCTCTGTATGAGACCATTTTGATTTTAGACCGCTCCCGGCTCATTTATGACCAATCAGGGCATCTCTTCTGTGATTGGTTAGGGGAATCCATCTTGCCTGTCAATCACAGATGCATGAATGCAACACTTCTCAATGGCTGAGAAACGCAGGAAGGGAGGGAGAGAGCAGAGAGGGAGGGGACGTTTTTTTGGGTTGTTTATTTTCAAAATCTTCGACTCTCTCTCTTTACAACTCTCAATTCTTACCTACAGCACCTTCAAAGATGAATTATCTACGGCCACATGGCAGGGCACATGTTTCAGACTGCTAAAGGCCTTCATCGTCTGCTACGTCCTGTCTCACTGCTACATGGTACAAGGTGTTCTTGTTGATTGTCAGTCGGGCTGCCAATTATGAGCTAAGCCTTTGAGCCGTTTTACTCCGGCCATAATGCATTCATACACATAACACATCTCCTAAACCTGTCAGACAATAACCGCTCGGTATGCTAGCGTAGCCGGCAGGTTTTGTCCATAAAGTAGCTTGAAAACTTTAAAAGCTTTGTTCAAATTGAAAACTACCCAAAGGTCGTGGCTCGGAGATTGTCAAGATTGTCCCTAACTTTCCATTGGCGACTCTACGGCCAACTTGCAGCCCCTTCTGGAGGACTTTTGCAAGCCCACAAAGCTAGCCGAGCCACCCAACTATGGCGTTCCTCATGAAGCAAATGCTGGGGGATAAATTTACGAGTATGACCAGCATGGCCAGCGGAGGAGATAAAGAGGCCGCTGGGGCGGGCGCGGCCGCCGGCGGGAAGGAAACGCCAGAGTCTAAAGGCATGTCCCGGGAGGAGTTTGAGGAGTACCAGAGGCAACTGATTGAGGAGAAGTGAGTAGATTGAAGTAACGGGTTCGTGTTCTCCACGTCCATGTTGAATGAAGGAAGGCTCCAGGCCTTATTCAAAGTAGCATCAATTGACAAGGAAAGCATGTTGATTAAAATCCCCCTGAACTGATGGGGTCTGATCCTGACCTGCTGTGTCACGCTGGAGAGATGTATCTGTTTTACATTGCTTAGAGATGTTGTTGTTTCGATGAAGCTATTCATCCATTACGCTGCTGTCCTACTTAAACAACAGTAGATAAAGAATGCTAGCCATATTTGTAGTAGGGATGTGTCTGCAGAACGCTCTCACACTGTGGTATTCCATGCATGAACCATAAAACCTCAATAATGCAGCGAAGGGAATTACTGTAACCTTTGTTTAATTTAATTCATTAAATCTGCCTTTGTATTGTCATTAAAAGAAAAGCTTGAAGGCCGACTATAAAACGTGTAATAATGACTCAAAATACTACTGCATACCAGTCAATAAGGTATCAATCAACCAAAGGATTGAGCAGGTTAAAATACTACATATTAATGAAATGTCAAGTGAAAAACAGAATTCTAGTCTTCTGGTAAATAAGATAAGATGGTGCTTGATTCATCCCAGACGGGAAATACGTGAGTAGTTGCATTGGCTTTCTGTGGGACAGATAACCCCCGGAACATGGAACTATGTCACCGTGTTAAGTAGACACCGGACAGATTATCGCTGAACGGCAACCTTTAAGTGCGGTTGATGTCCGTTTTACAGTTAAATATGGGCAGGCCGTGGGGGTTTTGTGAGTAGGCAAAGGTGTGCTCGGTGGCCACCCGTGACGTGTGCGTGACATCAATGGAAGGAAGCCCGGCTAAGAAGGAAGCTTTAGGTGGGGCTTTATTTTGCTGAGTTGGATCTCAAATTAGCCTGAGTAGATGAGTAACGGATGGGTATGATAGGTCTTGTCGCAGGCTAGATTCCAGAAGACACCATTAAACATAACCCTCTTCTTGCTCTGCGCACGATTGAACAAACAAAACAACTTTATTTTAAGTGTATTTCTCATTTTATGTTATTACAATATCACACCTCACATTATATAAAGTAAGGTGTGAGATGATTTTGTCAAGATTAATATTATTGTATTGAATTATGACAACTGATAGTATATTTTTAACATATACTGGGGCACACGTCACGTGTGCCCCAGTATATGTTAAAAATATACGGTCATAATAAATAAAAAAATTTACAAAATATTTTTACAAAAGTATTGTAGGCCTAGTGCAATTTGTGGTATTTGCATACTTAAGTAATTCTAGTTCAGGGTACTTCATACTACTGGGTGGGGATTATGGGGCTGGAAGCAGGCAAACTTTATACTTTATACTACTATTTCAAAGCAAATATTTTACACCGGCAAGTACTCTGTATTATGATATATCAAAATGCTTTTTAAATATAAATGTATGCTCTAATATAGTGGCTAGAACCCTCCATTGAGCGACTTTTCCTCGTTTAGCCCCTGGATAAAACAAAACATGTAAACGGTCAGATATTGCAGGTCAGATATTGCAGGTCAGATATTGCAGGGCATATATTGCGTCTCACAGCTCTGGCTGAAGCTTCAGTGAAGCCAGTGAAGGGACGAGGCCTGAGCAAGGCACTCTTACAACAGATTTGGGTTAAGATGAATGCTGAA
The DNA here is from genome assembly GCA_900323305.1 of Trachyrincus murrayi. Lineage (NCBI taxonomy): Eukaryota > Metazoa > Chordata > Actinopteri > Gadiformes > Macrouridae > Trachyrincus > Trachyrincus murrayi. The sequence continues at coordinate 34,696 of OOFB01003073.1, forward strand.
GGTGGAGCTTATTCTACAGTTTCGGTGCAGTAGGTTGCAAGGAGAGGAAGCTTTCTGAGGTTCCTCTGAGTGACCGGGTCAGCAATAGACCCTTTATACAGAGGTGTCCTCGTGGGACAAATACAGGTGTCACTCATAACACTAATTATGAACCAGTAGACTAGTGAAGATAAGTCTATAAAAAAGCAGCAGACCCGTAATGAGTGCTATGAGCGACACCTGTGTTGTGTGTCCTGTGACGACACCTCTGTGAGAAGGGAGAAGTAATTCATTTAGTATTACATAGACATTTGAATCAGTAATATATCAGTTATAGTTGGCATTTGCATAACAATGATTGCATTTGCGCAACATTTGTCATAACTTAAGTTCCTCTTTAACTACATTATAAATCCACAGCACCAAGCAATATTCTGGGTAAAAGATACTCATTAATGCAGACCATTCAAGATCAGGGCCATATGAGCTAAGCCTTTGAATCAATTCATTTATGTTTTACAATTGGCAGTCTCGGGTTAAACCAATCAAAATAGTCCAGGGAGTTAATCGACCTAATGAGATACATCTGGTGGAGCGGGTCGATATGATCTTGTTCATTTAGATCACAATGTGTGTGTGTGTGTGTGTGTGTGTATGTGTGCCACTAACAACATTAGTGGGAGGTGGTAAAACTGCTACTAAGACACTGAGCTTTCCGAGAGGGTTTATAAGATGGCCACCTGCTTCCCTGTCTCCCTATTAACCTCTTAATGCTTTCGCCGTCTGTTGTGGCTCCATCGGTTAGGATGGACGTAGTGGCACGTAGACATGAGGCGAGGTGAAGGCAGATTCATTCGGGATGGGAGGAACGCCAGCCAGATGCTAAACCACTCCATACAGTGGTTCTGGTTTCTGGTTGAAACCAAACCCTAACCCTAACACCTAAAGGAATTGTACCTGCCTTTCTGGACGCTGCCTCATTACATCACACTAATCTTATTCCTCTAAATTATACATGCATTCGCAACTGATACAATAGTTTTTTTGGGGGGGTGTATTAGTTCATGTTTAAATTAAATACATAGCCCAACAATTAAAAGTACCATTTCAGTCGTATGCTAATTTCTCCGTTTTCTTTTGTTCAATTTCTGCATTAATTATTTTACACGACTATACATTTTGAACTGGCCGTTGGTTGCATTATGTGCACTTGATGGACAAAAGCGCACAGGAACTCATTATTTCATCCTACTGTAAGTTTCGGAGAGGTTTGTAGCCAACACTAAACCATCGCATATCTTCAGCTGGCTGTACTGAACAATGTACTTTCGGTGACCGCCTACTTTCCACTCTCTCCAATGCAGAATCGAACGGGACAAGGAGTTTGCCACAAAGAAGGCTGAGCGGGCCAATCTGAGAGTCTCCCTGAGAGACAAATACAGACTTCCTGGTGTAAGGCGACCCTTATTGTTTTTAGCTCTTTTCTGTCATTTATAGAATCTCTCACGTTTTCTAATATATAATCATTATCATAGAGCGCTCAAGATGACGCAACGGTTCAGATGGCCGGGGACGATCTTGACCTCCCGGAGGAGCTCGCAAAGATGGTGGAGGAAGACGAGGAAGAGGAGGAGATCAACGACTCCTTTCTTGGGAAGATTCAGAACATGGACGTGGACGCACTGAAAGCCAAGGCCCAGACCACCATGACAGAGGTGAAGCAGGCCGCCGAGGAGAAGTGCACCGTGATGTGAATACTATGCGGACTGCCAGGAAATTCAAGAAAACGATCACGTGAAGCGTCTCGATGCACAGATTGAGACGTAATGTGAAAATATGCTTCATGTGCTAACTGACTGCTCCAATGCAGCAGATGTGTCCAATATGTTATGAATGTCATATTTTCAACATGACCATTATGGGAATTTTCCCTCTATAGAGTTACAGAGTTACTGTTTGTATGTTTTTTTTATTAAAATGGAACAAAAAAATGAACGAAATAAAAAAAAAATTTCTTCTTGTAACGATTCAACAAAGTGTGCAGTTAAATGATCAGTAAAACATGGCCGGGTCATAGGAGGTTAGACCTAATCTAATCTAATCTGAGTGGTTGCTGGGTGAGTATTTACTAGTTGATGGCTGTTGTGACAAACCGCAAGATTAAAAGATAAAGAACCAACATGTTTCAAGGGGGTTTGTCTGCTAATGAGGCCAAAAGCATAGGATTAAATGATAGTCAAACAAACGTACAGGTCCTCAGCAATAAGGTCAATAAGCATGCGCTAGCAACTCTGTGGCTATTAATTAGCTCAACGCTAACAGTAGTTCAAATGGTATACTATATTAGCATATAAATTATGGGAATATATGCCCAAGCACGCCTTTCACCCTGTAAATCCTATGCTTAATAAAACATTATTTTAGTTTATTAATTCATATAAATTACACTTCGACTACAACATAATATCGTTAGTAAAAAAGAACAATACTATTTATTCATCTGCAAATTATCCTCAATAAATGTATACTTTACGCAGCCCTACTGGAGACTACTGTAGGACAACTGTTTATCACCCGTGAGACAACCCCCTCAACTCGGCTGATCACGTGATCACAGCCCCTTTCCTTATTCCTCTTCCTCTTCCTCTTCCTCGTGCCCATGCTGTTCCCCAACCCCCTTTCCCCCCTGTAAGCTGACACAGCTCCTTCAGACGTTAGCGGCCTTCCTCCTAATAGGATCACAGCGGATTAACGTGTCATCTGATAAAACTAAAAGGCTTGATAGCTACGCTGCGCCATCTTAACCAATTTGCACTCAATTAGGATAATGATGGGGAAAAGGAAAAGAGGGGCAGCCTTAATATAATAATGTGATAATATGATTATTAACTTCCTTCACCAAACGTTTTTACGTTGGCGCATTCGAGCTCTTGGGGCCGATATAGGGATCTTCTTATGCTTATTCAGTCATGAGACAACAGACCTGCACGGACTGATGTAACTTCAATGTACTCGTGTGCTATAGGTGAAGTGTGCATCTGAAATATAGCCTCTAAACCATTCATTGCTAGGAATAATGAGCATCAAAGTCCACTTGAATGCTCACTCACAACTACAGACGGCAGACAACTACAGATCTACGTACTGTTTCTTCTCTCATCGGCCCAACTCGTTAGCATAGAGACTCTTGCACACACAATAGATGACTTTACATTAAAAAGGCCGATACATAGCAATGTAACAATATTCCTTTTGTCCGTCTGTTTTTTGTTTTCTTTTATAAAAATCCTATTCCGAAAGATGTTTTTATTTTATCTGTTTAAACCTATGGAGAATATTTGCTTGTTTCATCCAAAAGAAGCCAAGACAAACCAGGGAACAATCCGTTGCTTTCATGAAGCCATCATAACCCTATGGCCGATAGCATGCTAACGGCAGCAAAGCCCTGCCAAAGGTGCACCTCTTAAGTCCTTTATTTCATTCTGCAACCAGGCTCATCACCCGTGGGCAACAGTAATGGGCTTTGTAGAGAACATTATTCTTAACAACCAACGGAACGGTGTCTGGTCCAAGTCATTTAACCCATTACCATCAAGCTCATCGGCTCATTTGGCCAGTTTAGGGTGTCTTTTAATGAGTTAGCAATCACCTGGGTAATGTTGCTCACCTGACCTGCAGTGTCTCAGCCACTCCAGCAGATGCTGAGGATGGACCGTCTCAGCGTCCGGGGGTGATTTCAGAGCGGCCTTCACATACAACACGCAGCACATGATTCAAATGAATAATTAGGATACAGTTAACAATTGGATGGTGTTTGCCTGGTGGTTGCCTTGGCTCTGCCATTTATCCTTTAAAATGGAGAACTACTACATTTAGTAATATTTCTATAGTTATAATTTATTCTGTACACATTAAATGTTGTACATTTGTTGTACATGTAATGTTGCCATTCGTACTGTAACGGACTACGTTTAGCCTCATTTAGACTCAGCTAAATGAGCTTCACTTCCTGATGTCACAGGAAGTGAAGTAGTTAGGCTCATTAAGGACAGGCTTGATCTGTGAGACTCTGCCGGGTTGAGCATGGCAGCTTGTCCAGGACGTACGTGTGCTACACCTGCAACTCCAAAGCCCCCCCCCCCACCCAAGAGCCAGAGCTTCTTGTTATAATATGAATATGAAGTTAAAACCTTTAAACCTCTCTCCACGTATACACAGTGTTCCCAATGCTTCCCAAATGGTATATTTTCATCTCATCTTGAGACAACAAAAACATTTTTTATTTGAAATAAAATCAAAAGAAACAATTCTGCTTGTATTGTATTTGATTGACTCTGTGCCAGTTGGACCCAGGTCCAACCCACCAGCAAGGCACATGAGTATATCGAGAGGGGGACTGCCCGTTGGTCCGAAGGTCTGAAGGTTAGGTGTACATGATGTATGTAAACAAAACATAATATAAACCATCATATGATGTGATGTGCTATTGAGAACAGAAGTCATTTAGGATTCTGAGGAATTTCAATGGGCAGGCTAAGTGTCATGCTGTATATTGTATTTTGTTCATTTTAATTTAATCATTGTAATTGAATTTATCTATTTTTAAAGCCTTGACATTTTTAGCCAAGGGGCACACTAAAAAGCAAGCATTTTTTAAACGGTATATTCGCGTTTGCACGTCAAAATACACTAAGATATTAAGGGCAAAAAACTCCAGGGAGAGTGTGTATTTTCGGAGCAACGGGCCTTCGGAGCAGTGGGTCGGACCAATGGCATGGCACCCTTCAAAGTAGTTCTTATGTTTGACATGTCTGTAAATAAAAAGCTTTGAGGAAACAATGAGCAATTCAGTTCTTCGGCTCTTTAGCCCTAATGTTGTACCGCACTTCAAAACGTGGAGGTGCACGTAAGGCAGGATGTGTTTGAATACGACTGTTGGTACGAATACAAGTCTTTACTTTGTGTAGCCATTCTAGTTAGAGTCCATCTCTGTGTCTTCCCCCCCTCTTACATTGTCTATAATGAAGGGATTAGCGAAAACTCTGAGTACGAGCCATTATCTTTCGGACAATAGCTTTTTTGAAAGAAAGTTTTGTTAAGGCTTCATTAGCGATGGCCTCCCTCTGTGGTCTGAATGCAGGGCACATTTGAAGCAATTACTTGACCAGAAAACAACCATCAATCATTCTTAAAGGGGAAGGAGTCCAATTAATAAACCTCTTAAACCCTTTTGGTTTTACATCCACTGCCCTGCAAGCTTTTGGTGACCCGTGTGGTGAAAGGAGAGTTCTGTCCACTGAGAAAGACATTCCATCAGGTTGTTAGACAGGGGGTCCAACAGTGATTCCTTTGCTCACTTGGGCGCAGGGGATTTTCGAGGACTTAATGGGGGAGTAGCAAGTGCCTACAGTAGCTATCCCAAGTGTCTTTGGCTGTCATTTGTCTACTTATGGACTAGTGAGTCAACATGCACACAGCCTAGCCTCTGCAGCACCAACGTGATAGAGGGTAAGTTATCTACCTGCGTTTCAGATATGTTGGCGACTTGCAATTCAGTGTTTGCTTGTTTTTCGTGTAACTGATTTGCTTTCTGATTTATAGAAAACAAAATGGTCCAATGTAATTATAATGATCAGGTTTCTGGAGAAGCTCTCTCGTCGTCTTGACTTTATTTTGTATATGTTTGTTTTGTAGGCCTACATAATTATCATTTATAGTTGCTATTTATTTGTATAATATTGTCTATTATGAAAATACATTGGATTCATCTTTAAACTTAATGCAAAACAGAACATTATATGTACAAATTAGAGCAAACCTATTTAAAGATATGCTAGCCACAGCAATATTTAACCATTGAACAACAAAATGATGCCAATCAATTTAAAACAACATTTTAGTGATCTTGGAGACAAGATCAGACAAGAAAGTCATCGTTTTAGTGACTAGCTTTCTTTACAATTAATTTTTCTTTACAATTTCATAAGATGATTTCTGACTTTTTTCCCCCTTTTCCTGCTATTTCCCTGTTGCAGCTAACAATCTAAAGTCTTGGACATTTTTGCTTTAACTTTTCCGAAGTGAGATTGGAAGAACTCACCCCTTCCCCTGGGCCTCACGCACAACCCCTGACCAGCAAGGAGAGACCCCTGAACGCTGGGAAAGTTGCACCTACTTCCTCCTGGTGGCAATTTATCGTTCATCAAAACATTGATATATATTTTTTGTTCTAAACGTGAAGAGGAAGAGCGTCTCGAATGCATTTGTCAATGGATACCCTCGGAATGGTGGACGACGGCTGCCTGGAGAACTACGACATGTCGAAGGGCGCGGGGCCGAGCGCTGGGGGCCGGGTCCATAGCATCGACGTGATACTGGGGTTCAGCAAAGACCAGGACCCGTTGCTCCAACACGCCGGGGACGTTCAGAACCACAAGGTGAACGGAGGGAACCAGGAAGACTCTGAGAAGCAGGCGTCCTCCGATCCATACAGACACCTGTCAGACTTGGGCGACAGCACACAGCATTCCACTTTCGATGGTGAGTGGAAGACACACACATCCATCACATCCATTTAACAAACTACAACAAATAATACATCTTTTGAAACCCTATTGACGCACTTAGAGCTTATATTATATTGTGAAAGGATGACTCTAAGTATGACAACCAGTCTCATTTAGTTATGGATATAACTAAATGAGATGGATATGGATATTTTTAGAGGAATAAAAATGATGAGGCAATGTTTGGAAAAGAGGAATACAAAGTTCAGAGATTGATTGTATATGCACTACATTTAGCAGATGTTTGGATGCCACTTTTAAATATCCTATATTTAAACATGTCAAAAATCACTTGACTTAAATATGAGGGCATGCATACAAAAGAAAACTATCAGGGCATCCATATTAAAACTATTACCAGCATATCAAGCTTGATATCAAGCTAACGTTCAAGCTAAAATAAGAGGTTTAGCATAGTATAGCATGACCTATGCTAACTATTAATCAATACTACTGAATTATCTGTGGTAGCAGAACTATTCTCTGGTGCTGATCATGAAATCATTCACTTCTCACTACCATAGAATGTGATGGAATCAAGCAAATGGATGTTCAAACAGTCAAAAGTCCTACTGCACAAAAAAATAAATAATTGGGTCGTGTATTTTTTACACAGGATGTTGAAGAGTGAGCTTCTGGGTTATAGCACATTCACTTGGTTTGAGGGGATATGAATGTGATCCTAAACAACCATCAGTTCTTTAGGTTTTATAAAGGAGATTGTGACGTATTTCAGTGTTTCAGTGTTGTATCGTTCTAAACCAACAATCCATAGACAATTTCTTTGGCTGATATAGTTCTGTGGAATTGGCAGTCTGGATTTGTACCCTTGTTAGATTAGGAAAGGATTTACAGGTTTAACTAGTAGCATATGTCTTGGTCGGATTACTAGCAAGGGAAGATTTCAGTGAAAGACAGACATTTGGACAGGCTTTAATGCTGTTTCTGACCCACTGGTGGGTTCACCTATGTTCACTTCCCTAGCATTACTTTACCCTAACTTTTCAGCTGAATTAACAAACCATTTAATACTTAAGTACCGCTTTAGATTAAAGTATCTGCTAAGTGAAGTAATTGAAGTGGTGTACTTTATGAGGTAGGGCATCTTGCTTAGGGATGCCTATAGATAGACTGTGGGGTTCGAACCCAGAACCTTTCAGCTGGGAATCGAACACCCTAATCACTAGACTACCCTGCCCCACCATTTAGTCAGTGTATGATGCCCGGCAGGTAGCAGGCAGGCTAACCTAGACAATGAGACACACGGCTGGATGTGGACAGAGGTCCGAGTTATCTTAGGGTAACAAATGTACAATATATTATATGCAAATAGTTTGGTATGAGCATGGCGGAGGAGTAGCGCATACAGAGAAATGTGATGAATCTATCACCATGCAAATGATGGCAGCTATATCCGGTTCTGCGGTTGCAACTGATGGTTGGATGAGATGAAAGACGTGTTGTTTGCTTCAGACCAATAGACCATGGAAGCCTGGCTGGGGCCACTCTCCTCTTGGACAGAGACAAGAGGAACCCCGCTGCTTGTCATTTTAGTGTCAGCCATTGTGCCACTTCCATCCACTTTCATTTGTTTACTTTACCAGTAAACTTACTTGGACTGGGATACTCGAAAGAAGGACTAGGTTGTTCTCCCATCAATGCGCAAAATAATAGAGCTCTCCGAACATGCCTGCAGCCACCGCGGAGCTATGACCGAGTGACTCAACAAGGTGGTTATTTCAGTCCACTGTGCCGAGTGTGTCATAGGTCTGCTTGAGAGAAGTAACTCTTGATTATGACTGAATTTAGCATTTTGAAATGAATAAACTTGCTTCAGAAATTAAGCAAAGAAAACACCTTTTAGGGTGCTCTATTATCTACAGAGATGAGAATCCAACCTTCCTGTTCCAGCATTCCTTTACAGTCCATGTCATTCATCCCCGGTAACTCTGGAAGCACTCACTCAGTATTGTACATGAAGCATAGATCTTAGTAACGTCATGTAAATATGGTTTCCATTGCGTTCCTCTGTGCATTGCAGAGTCGAGCCTTTTCTCCAGTGACAAGTGTGAGGGGGGGATGAGTGACCTTCAGAAGGACTTGGACGACAATGAGGGGTCCCCGGAACCTGCAAAGGACGAAGACCACCCTAAGAAGAAGCACCGGAGAAACCGCACCACCTTCACCACCTATCAGCTCCATGAGCTGGAGAGAGCCTTTGAGAAGTCCCACTACCCAGACGTCTACAGCCGGGAGGAATTGGCTATGAAGGTCAACCTGCCGGAGGTCCGCGTTCAGGTAAGGAGGCTCCTAGCGGCACAGTGGACAGAATGGTGCACCGTTGCATGTGTCATGTTTGTCAAGTGTTCAGTTAATCCGAGCTGACCGCTGCTTCGTCCTCTGCCCAGGTTTGGTTCCAAAACCGCAGAGCCAAGTGGCGGCGGCAAGAGAAAATGGACACGACCACCATGAAACTCCACGACTCCCCCATGCTCTCCTTCAACCGGCCCCCAATGCCCTCCAGCGTGGGGCCGATGGCCAACACCATGCCCCTGGATCCCTGGCTCGCCTCGCCCATGTCCAGTTCCACACCTCTACACACCATGCCTGGGTTCATGGGCCCACCGCAAGGCCTCCAGCATTCCTACTCCAGCCACGGCTTCCTAAACACCCCGCCTGGGATGGTCCAGGGTATGCAGTCGATGCCCCCGCCCCCCTACCAGTGTCCGCCCAGCTTCAATGACAAGTATCCCATGGAGGACGAGAGGAGTTCCAGCATTGCAGCGCTACGGATGAAGGCCAAAGAGCACATTCAGTCCATGGATAAAACATGGCAACACATGTGATCCGCTGGGCATACTGAAGCATACAGAAAGGATCTTAATGCTGCTCCAGTAAATGTTTACAAAAGGTGTGGGCGGGTATTTGGTGATTTGGTGATGTTACTTTGGAGAGGAGAATGACCACCTTGAATGTTTTGGACATTTTTGTGATGATAATGGGCAACTCTCAAAGTAAACTTTTTGTGATTTATTTTTCTTTTTTCAAAATGACTGATAGAATGGAGTTTGAATGTTTTGTTTTCCTGTAACCTTGTGAAGAAAGTATCAAACTGATTTGGACTTTCGTACACATTCGTGCATGGCTATTTTGGTTCCATTATGGCTTGCAACCTTGTGAGGTAATGATTGGTTATGGTTTATGATATGAGGATGAAAGCAAATCTACATGAGTGTGGCGACTGAATATGCAACTTTTGTTGCTGATTAATTGCAGGCTAGTACAAAGGCTAGACATCTTAGAATATATGGCGATGTATTTTTATATTGAGTGTTATGATATCAAACACTCATTATAATTATCATTTAACATTTTCTTGTATTGTAATGAATGACCTGAGCTCCCTTTTCCCCTTCGCCGGTTGACCATCCCTGTGCTTATGATCCTCAATACGAGACCACCGTAGTTTGTTTGGCTTAGCCGGTTCAGTATCTGCACAATCTGTTGGCCATATTTGAGCCATTATAAATCGTGAGTTGTTTTATGAAAACAGATCAAATAACATCTCAAAGAGTGTACTAATAGGTGAGAGTTGGAGGTTGAGACCATGATTTCATTTTATATGCGTTTGTAGGATCTACAACTTTCGTAGTTGCAGCTTATTCAAATTGTTTCTTTGTGAATATTGCCCCTCCCCCTCTGCGGTAGGGTAGGTTTGATGAAGTCACCCAGCACAGGTCGACCATAAGTACAGGATAGAGTGGGTTTACTTGCAACATCCGTATATTTAAGCCTGCAAGGTCACGGTGATTAGCATTTGTGTCTTGAACATCCTACCCTTGTTTCTTCTAAAATCCCCCAACCGCATGGCTGACATGACGTGAACGTCCACGACTGCTCCGCTAACATGTCTCAAAGAGTGTACTAATAGGTGAGAGTTGGAGGTTGGGAACTATGATTTGATTGTATATGCATTTTCTGCAACTTTTGTAGTTGCAGCTTATTCAAATAGTTTCTTCGTGAATATCGCCCCCCGCCTCCCCCTCTGTGGTAGGGGAGGTCTCAGAGGCTAATTTAAGCAGACAAGCATACCTCTTAACACCTAATTACTGGTTTTAAAGCGATTAACCCCAGCTTCTCAGCGTCCAACAAAATGGCCTCAGAAGTCCCCAAAACCCCTCTCACGACCTGGCAAGCCATGCCCTCCTCGTCATTCTTATCGGGTTTTCATGTGGCCCCTGCATACACTCGTAATAAGCGGAAAAATGCAGATTCGCATTTTTCCATTATGGACATTGTTATTGGTAAATAATGCTCCTTACTGCATTGTTTACTAGATGTTGACCTGAGTAAAATGGTGTGGGAGAGTTGATAAGTGGTGGCAACCGTGCCTACCTCTAGGAAGTAGCACTGGTTGCCTTCATTATTGGGTCACAGTATTTCAAGTTGGATTCATTTGCACTGACGTTGCTCAGAGACAAAAATTCTCGGCCAGTGTGTGTGTATGTGTGTGTGAGTGAGCAAATGCAATCTTTATGGGTGATTCACTAAACCAATGTGGAAGTATTGGTCTATCTTTCATCTTGTGATGGCCCAAAGGTGGATAATAAGCCTCCTATTATTTACCCTTTAATGTGATTGAACATATAAAGTATTCTCAACACGGACCATTGAGGCAAAGTTCACACGAAAGAAAAAATAAGTTGCTAGGAAATAAGTAATTTGCGCAAGTACAATCTGTCTACTACACTGAATGAACTGAATTACATTCTCAGAGAAAATGAGATCCTCATTGTGCATGCTAAAACATGTATGCACATGTATGTAACATGTAATACTGCTCGACTATTGATCCAGAACGTTTTCTACACATAATGGCATTTAGGAAAAGAAACATGTTTGTGTTTGCTGTAAAGACTTTTTTCTTTTTTTTTTACTTTTTGTGTTTTTGTTATAACAATCCCTGTTTGTGACAGCGGACCAAAAAAGCCAAAGAAACAAGAACCTGATGACATTTATATACAAATACACATGGAAATGTAACAGTGTTTAAGATGTTTATTAAAGTAAACTGCCTGTTTTGCAGTTTTCTACCAAACCACGTTTCTTTAGATCTTGACTTTCACAATCTGTGTGCAAAAAAAAAAAAGCAATAAAGATTGGTTTGTAACACAAGGGACTGAATCTTGAATCTTTTAATTACTTACTTATGACTTGCTTTGCTGGTGCTTATAACCGCTTGCAACAGCAAACTCTTCTTAATTGACCCCATACAAAAAAGAAAAACGGTAACTCCACAGGGTCAATATTTGCACTGTTTAAACATGCTTAGTTCAAAACATGTTACTCCTGATCATACTACAATATTTGCCAAACCACTGGCCTATTGATCTGCAAAACAGTTGCCAAAATGCTACGGTGCACAAAAACTCTTTGTGGATGGGTGGGGGAGGGGGGCTGTTGTATTTCTCTGGGCCGGTGGAGCACTGCCAGCCCGTTACTCAGATGAAACTCCACTCCATCAAGCCTCACCAGGGGTGTCAGGATTGCAGCCCCAGCTGCAAAGCTGCAGGGGCCACTAGCCATGATGCTACACACGGACTCTGGTGGCCTGTGTGGCCCACCTCAAAAATGACGTTTATTCGTAGGCCTACGCAGGTGAGGCAGAAAAGTGTGCGATATGAGATCTATAGTGTTTGTATATGCTTGTTTCCTTTTTTAACCGACCGTTGTATACACCTTCATAGCAATATTTGAATGGAGGTGAGTATAAAGTTAGACCTATATTTAATAATAATTCATGTACACTTTTTTTACATCTATTTTTTTTACATTTAACCTCACAATTATGAATCCAAGCCTAGCCTACCTATTTGCCTAGCATTTCCTTCATGGCCCTTATCTCATATATTTGTATCATAAATTGTGGTAAGAAGTCAAGTAGTAAGTACTATGAAGTAAGAAGTATAAAGTAGCCTATTCACTGCTTTTATTGATGGTTTCTATTCTGTTCTAATCATCCCTTACACTTTTGCGCTCACTGAAGTAAGCAAACGTAGACCTACGACTACTACTAGGCCAATACCATTGCATACACCTGTCAGCATTTTAAGTCAGAATTTAAAACAAAAACATGCGGAACAAGTAATTAATTACACACGTTATTATGACACGTTATGTTGCTTGACCAAGCGTGAGTTTCAGTTAGCGGGCTGGCGGGATGTGGTCCACGGTGGAAATAATAAGGGAAACGGGCGGAATTAATTGGGTTTGATTAAGACCGCTTTCCAAAGGGACACCATTTCTCCTCTTGACATAATTGGGGGGTCAGGGGGTGGGGCGGCTATTTGATGGCTGGCGCCAGCTTCATGTCTTCTCTCCTATTCACTTTGAGGGGAAAATGACGTGCCAAACAAATGTGCACCGGGTCCGACTTTCCACTGACTCATAAACACAGCACATGCATGAATAGATAAGAGATACAACCCCGCGATAGCATCTATGAATGCAACTACTGTAGTGTTGTTGACATGCACAGTAGTGGTTGCCAGTTTGTTACGCCACACTCGGTTAAGTATTAGCCTTAGTATTGATTAGGAACATATTGGCCTGACAAGCAGCAACGGTGGCACACAGCATGGATGCTTACTCACACACAGCAGCGAGCGGGGAACAGGCAGAACACAGTTGGGTTCCAGGGCCAGACAGGGGAACAGGCAGAACAGAGTTGAGTTCCAGGGCCAGACAGGGGAACAGGCAGAACAGAGTTGAGTTCTAGGGCCAGACAGGGGAACAGGCAGGCTCGGGTTGTACTTCCAGGACATAACAGTGTCTTGATTTTGGCGCCATCTGTCGGAGATGTACAGTAATGTAGTTGTGCTTAAATGTAAAATAAAATGTTCGAACGAAATTGCACAAATGAAAATAAGGAAAGTGTTGGTATGGCAAAAAACAAAACAAAAAAAACATACTGCACATACAAAATAATAATAATAATAATATACAATATAAATATTGACATGAGTAAAGCACACGGGTAAAAAACACTTCCGCGGACTTGGGGTCAGCGGTTGAAGAAATTTGTTTCGTGGTCTCCTGCCATTGGTCGAGGCGCGCTGTCTTGTCGACCAATGAGAGTTAGACATCTGTTCACTCTCGCAACTCCAAAATTCCCCCTCCTTCCGCACGAAATACCCATTCTGGTAAGACGTGGTCGGTGGTGCAAAAATAATACCATCGCAAAAATGCAGATCCTAGGGCTATTCGCAGTAATTCTGACACTGTACGTCGTCCATGCGACGGAGTACTTCCGAGAGCAATTCCTCGACGGTGGTAAGTTGGGTGTTGAACCTTTTTTTATTTATTTATTTATTTTTTAATGAACCACACATGCTTAATTTCATCGTATGCTAGTTAGGTGGAGTTAACTCCGTCTAAGTGTGGTATTTGTCAAATTGTGATTACATTGATATTAACGTCACCCTAAGATACGTGTTTCTTGCGGATGTCAATGTTCACGGTAGGCTTTTTAAAAAATGTTTAATGCCAACAAAACCTGAAACGTGTGCCTTTTAGCAAGGCATTCAAGGATGGCTTCCATTCGGGGCCTAACATGTGTTGAAGGGTCTGTTATAGGGGTCGCACGGACGGTCCGCCGACTACCTCAATTCTGTCACACGATCTTTCCAAAGTAAAATGGTGCCTGTGTCATTTAAGCAGCTCACATAACCATATTGTCCTCCTTCTCCTCCTTCTTCCTTCCTCCTGTGAAGATGAATGGAGAAGTCGTTGGGTGAACTCCAAGCACAAGTCCGACTACGGAGAGTGGAAACTAACTGCAGGAAACTTCTATGGAGATGCTGAGGCGGACAAAGGTGTGTATTCCTCAATTACACACATCCATATGTTTTTACTGCATTCGTGAATTGTAATAGTGCTATCGAAGAATAGTATGTATAGTGTAAGCGTAGTACTGAGCTCTTATATTACGTCTTGTTGGGTTTGTCTAAAGTACACGGTGTGTTTGTTTCTCGTCCTTAGGCCTACAGACAAGCCAGGATGCCCGCTTCTATGCCGCCTCTGCCCGGTTTGAGCCCTTTAGCAATGAGGGCAAGACTCTGATTATCCAGTTCACAGTCAAGCATGAGCAAAAGATTGACTGTGGCGGTGGTTACGTGAAGGTCTTCCCATCGTCACTGGATCAGACTGCAATGCATGGAGATTCTCAGTATTACATCATGTTTGGTAAGTAACGCATGATGGACAAGCCCCTAGTTGAATCTGTAGTGGATTATTGAATCCTATTTTTAGTAACCCTTACAGTTGCTTAAAGTCCTAATTGGTCTGTGTGGGATGAACCCATCCATCTCTTTGCATTCACTAAGAATACTAAGCTGTATTTGTAAGGTTTACTCTTGTCGTACAGGCCCTGATATCTGTGGCTACAGCACCAAAAAGGTCCATGTCATCTTCAACTACAAGGGCGTTAATCACCTCATCAAGAAGGAGATCAAGTGCAAGGTAATTATAGAATGTCTAAAGCATATTCTCAATGTGAACATTTGCTCCCAGTAAAAGAAATAATCACAGCAACTTCACAGATGTGCTGATCACAATGCATACTCCTTCCTCGTCTCTTTCACATCCAGGACGACGAGCTGACACATCTGTACACTCTGATCCTGAACCCGGACCAGACCTATGAGGTGAGGATCGACAACGAGAAGGTGGAGTCCGGCACTCTGGAGGAGGACTGGGACTTCCTGCCTCCCAAGACGACCAAGGACCCAGAGGCCAAGAAGCCAGAGGACTGGGACGACCGCGAGAATATCGACGATGCCGAAGACGCTAAGCCCGAGGTGGGTTACCCTACTGATGGTTGCCTACTGCACGTACTGCTGTTCGGTGCACTTGGTCTTTACATTGATACTTTTTTTATTCAAAGGCTTGGTGAGTACTTAAACGAAAGGGGTCAAAACCAGTTTGTAAACCTAAACTTGGGACAAACCCTTTTAACTGCAGGACTGGGACAAAGCCGAAAACATCCCTGACCCCGATGCCAAGAAGCCTGAGGATTGGGATGAGGACATGGATGGAGAATGGGAGCCAGCCGTGATCCCCAACCCTGAGTACAAGGTAAGCTTCTGGATTCCTCTCCAATGTGAAAAAGGGCTGTGCTTAGCTTCACTAAGAGCTCTGTTGACAACGTTTGATAAAATGTATTAATTTTTTTCTTCCAGGGAGAATGGAAACCCAAGCAGATTGACAACCCCGACTACAAAGGACCGTGGGTGCATCCAGAGATTGACAATCCTGAGTACAGTGCTGATGCAGCCATTTACAAGTTTGACAACATTGGAGTTTTGGGCCTGGATCTGTGGCAGGTAAGGGGGAATATTCCTGCAACGTGATGCCTTTGGCTGTAGTAAGGTTGAAAATGAAACTAATTGCTATTGGTTCTTCTCTCTCCCAGGTCAAAACTGGCACCATTTTTGACAACTTCCAGATCACAGATGATCTGAAGGAAGCCGAAGACTTTGCAACCGAGACATGGGGTGCCACCAAGGTAGGCGGTTGGTTTAATTAATTCAATTACCAAATTTTCCCTCGCCACAGTCGTGAATTAACCATTCTCTCTGGACGCTTTCCCCTCTGTAGGAACCAGAGAAGAAGATGAAACAGGACGAAGACGAGTTGAAACGGAAAGAGGAGGACGAGAAGACCAAAGAGCAAGATGCCGAAGCCGAAGATGAAGCCGACAACGACATTGATGATGGTGACGATGAAGACAAGGAGGAGGACGAGGAAGATGAGGATGATGGTCTTTCGGAAACTGACGAGGACGAAGCCATAGCTAAAGATGAGCTATAAGAGAGCCAGGACAGAAGATGGTCCTGATGCACTGTCCTTTTATTTTTTATTTTATTTTTTTTTGTCAGGGAGTACCGTGGCTGCCATGCATCCACCCCCCCCTGAGAGCTGGACATGGCCCAACTTGGGTGGCAATTGTGCGTTAACTGGACTCACTGCTCCATTCTTTTCTAATCCGTTTTCAAAATCAGCCGTCTTGCATCTGAATTGTTCCTTAATGTCATAATTTATCAATCAAAACTATCAGAATACCTTGATGTAAAAACAGTTTGTGCACCCATCGTCGGAAAGATTTAAATCCAGTAATGATTGAATGCTTTTGCACCGGGACATGATGGAGCTCTCCTGTAACGCTGTACTTCCACATCACTTGTTTGAAAGTTAAACCAATAAACTGACTGATTCATCTTCAATTTTAAACCAATCATAGGAAAGTTTTCTGTTGGCAAATCTAGAACAGGTGTACATGTTGAGACTAGTGTTTGAATGTATCTTCTATATACTTACTCCTGAGCATTTGCCATTTTCCCCCCACATATACTCCACTTTTCTCTGTTGTAAACTCTGCAGCACACACGAGTGTTCCAAAGTTTACCTTCAAACTATTAGCATTCTGCACTTTGTACTGGTGCACATTGAAGTTGCCTTGTTATAAAGTGTATGGAATTTGAAAATGTAATTCCTTTCGATTTTCTTTTCGCTGTATGTTGGGATCATCTTTTCATTCCTGTAATATGGTCGACACAGTAAGCCCCCGGTGTGGTAGGTTATCTGGAATCACTGTCTTCATGGGTCAGAATGTTATTGATATACCAGAGTTTTTATTAAAGGGGTTACGTAACTCTTCCTGTGGGTTTTGTTTTCATTCTGGATGTGTGGCAATGGAATTGCATATGCATATTTAAATGTATTTTTGTTTAAAAGAAATGTCTATTTGATTAGTCTACTTTGCTTTTGGAGTAAATAAGTTTTCTGAGGAGTGCTACTAATGCACTGAGTCAAAACATGGGTAATACGTCCAAGTGTTATGTTTTTTTGGCTTTTAACTGGTTTTGTGAAATTGATTAAACAGAATAGAAATAGTCTACCATACATTGAGGGATTTTATCTTGGCCACATGAATCTTTCTGGAGCACATTAAAAAAAGCAATGCCAATAATTATGGCCCATTTTTTGCACACATATAAATGTTTAATAGCACAACCAATTCCCCACACAATGAATTATTCCGACAAAGCCTGGACACCCAGTGCCAGTTTTTGACAGCACTGTCACTGCGACCGATGCGCGTGTCCGCTTAAGGGCGTGCGCACTCCCGTCACAGCAGGAAATATGGCGGCGCTTATGACTTTAAGTCAGGTAAAGCAACAACTCCTTTACCTCAGAAAATACATCATAACCGTTTGACGATATGTATTTTTAACGACAATGTCAATGTATTTCCCTCGTTATGCTACTTTCTAAGCGGTGTTGCGGTGTGTTGTGGTCGTAGGGGACCTTTTGTTGTCAATTGGTAACGTCTAGCATGCCGTAGTGGACTATTTACTTGGTAGTAGGAAACAAACACGTCAATAACCCATGTATGTAAACAGCCCTAGTGCTCCACAGAGTCTCTTAACTACTCATCTCCGATAATCGAAGGCTGTATATAATGAACTGATACTTTAATGGGGATGTGTGTGTCGTCTGCTATTAAGTTAGCCATCTAGTCAACGCCAAAGTTGGCCTGTCTTAATGAGACACTCGTCCCCTGTTTGACTGTCTTTACTCTCTCTATTATCAACAGTTATCGAGTGGAAACCCGGTATATGACAACTATTATCGACAGGTAATGCCTTTTGCCTTGTGTGTACCTTTTTTGAGTGAGATTGGCGAAATAGCGTTTGGCTGTGTTGATAATCTGCCCCCAGCACTCACACACACACGAGTAGCCTGCTGTACTGGACCAAGACAACCATTCTGATCTGTCAATCATTTCTAACTGTCAATCATGATCTGAACTGTCAATCATTTCAGGTGGACCGTGGAAACACGGGACAGATATCAGCTGGGGATGCAGCTCAATTCCTGAAAAAGTCAGGGCTGTCAGACAGTACACTTGGAAAGGTAATACATACACTTACATGGGTATACATGGGAAATACATGGGTGTCTGAATTTACACCAATGGCTTAACCCCCGTGTGTTTGTTTCAAATATGTGTAGATTTGGGATTTAGCTGATTCGGAACGAAAAGGCTATTTGGACAAGAGGGTAATGTTGTGATTCATCAGATTTATTGTATTTCCTCTTTACAATTGTTATGTGGTTTGCTGCTGATGCCAACTGACTACCATGCTCTTTCCCAGGGTTTCTTCATAGCTCTGAGGCTCGTGGCCTCAGCACAGGGAGGCAACGACATTAGCCTCAACAACCTCACCCAAACGCTAGCTCCACCCAAGTTTGTGAGTAACGAACGCATTGCTTGATTTCACAACATCCAACAGGGTGTGCAGTCCTCAGACAGCTACATGTATTATTCGCTACTTATTCGTACTAGTTCTAATTGAGTCTTCAATCGGCTGAGCTTTAGCATTGTTTTGCAGAAGGACACTGGTAGTCCATTAGCGAGCATATTATCAGCATCGTCATCATCAACATCAACAGACTCGCAGTGGGCAATACGGGTGAGTATTGACGGCACTTGTAGACATAGTGTTTCCATGAATACTGTGATATTCATCTCCTAAAACACTGATTTGGTTTTTTATTCCAGGCTGACGAAAAAGGGAAATTTCAGGGTATTTTTGAAAGTCTGTTGCCGGTCAACGGCCTCCTACCAGGCGATAAAGTCAAGCCTGTGCTCTTAAACTCCAAGCTACCTCTGGACGTGTTGGGAAAGGTAGTTATGTCATTATTGTTGACATAAAGTGACCTTAGAATAGTTTTTTGTGTGTTTTTATTTACTGATTCAAACTTTGTTTTCCTTCTTTTAGATTTGGGAACTTAGTGACGTCGACAAAGATGGCCAGCTGGACAAAGAGGAGTTTGCAGTGGTAAGACGGCGTTGTTGTACTACTGTTCGAAACAACTTGGCCCTCATGACTCTCCCCGTCCTTGACCAGTGTCTCTCTCCTCTGGGACTAGGCCATGCATCTGGTCTACAGAGCCATGGAGCAGGAACCCGTCCCGGCCGCCTTACCAGCCAACCTCATCCCGCCGTCCAAGAGGAGGAAGTCTGCCGTGACGTTGCCGGGTGCCGTGGCCGTGCTGCCGGCTCTGTTTGGGATGTCCTCCTCCTCCTCCGGCCCATCGCCCCTCAAGGAGACTCTCCGCCCCACCCCCTCCCTGAGTGCTGTTGCTTCCCTCGGCACGCCCACTGGCGGCCTCTCGCCTAAACACTCCTTCAAATCCAGTTCACAGCAGGTATTGCACCGTAGCCGTGAGTTCCGATGAGAGGTCAATATCAGCTCGCACACTGTTTACTGCCAAAGCGACATGACGGGGATTAGCTTTGTTGTTAGCTTTGCAAACAGTGTTGTCTTCACGCAAATCAAACTCATGTTTTCACTTTTACAATTCAAAACCAATGAACAATTGCATGTTGTTGGTTTTGTGAGGCTGATGTTCAGCTTTTGGGATTCGCATAGCTATACACACATAAGTTATAAAAGCTGAGACATTGTTAATTTTACCTGTAGCATTATAACTATTGTTATAATACATAGTCACAGCTTCATACTTATCTATGAAGCTATTCATTGAAGAGTCCACTGTGTTTATGCTCGTAGCTGAATTGGAAAAGTCAATCTAGCCAATTTATAGTCTTGATTGCGGTTACCAGTTTCTGTTGAATCTGCTCAATGAAACTAGGAAACACATCCAGTACTAAGGAATACTTTACATTTATGAAAGCAGGTTTTCCAGCTCCACCCTGCCAAATTATTATGAGGGCACAGCTTGCTTTTGTAAGAAACAAGCACGTCCAGTATCTAATATTTTTCTGAGAGCGAATAGCCGGACTTGTTCAGCAACATTGTTCTGAGCAGTGACCACTATGTTTCTCTGTGCACCATGCAGTTGCTGCAGGGCTCTGTGTTTACACTAAGTAGTTCTGTTGGAGAGGGAAGAACATAAGCTCTTCACTCCTAACTGATTCATCGTCTCTCGACTCAATTCATTTCCTCATTCCACATTCCACATGCACGTTCCTGCCATGGTTCTCTGGCCCTTTTCATGTAATGTGCTTAAAATTATTATGCACGTTCCTGCCATGGTTCTCTGGCCCTTTTCATGTAATGTGCTTAAATTATTTTGTGTTTTGCTCCATACCCTTTGACAGAAGACTGCAGTATATAACTGCTATATGACACAAAGATACAGAAATATACAAATTATAACAAATCCCTTGCATTACTCATTTACATTTTCATAAACCTTTTTTGTCTTTACTTAAATCTTGTCTTCAAACATGTGTATTGAAAATAATTCCTCCCAAGTTCCTTGTCCTTCCGTAGGTTTCATTTTCTATTTGTCATTTCCACTCTCAACACATGTAACACGTGTTTTGGCTGCTGTAGCAGAGACGTGGTCTCATCCCCTTGTGTGTTGTCTGTGCCCTCAGCCCCAGTCCTCTGTGAACTGGGTGGTCCCGCTGGCAGACAGGGGGCGCTACGACGACCTCTTCCTCAAAACGGACACAGACCTGGACGGTCTGGTCACGGGTACCGAGGTCATTGAGATCTTCATGCTGTCCAGCCTGCCCCAGACCACACTGGCCCAGATATGGTGAGGCCAGTGAAAATGTAACAGAAACTAATAGGCCTTTGGCAACACAATCTTATTGTTATGTTGTTGAAATTATTTTATTGTTTAGTCTGCTCTATTTCAAGAGGATCTGTAATCTGATAATGCCATGCTCTTCAGTTACATTAAAACATGTTTTCTTTTAACTCATAAGTTACTGACGATTGCTTTTTTTGTACCTTGAAAGTGTGTATTTATGTTTTGCTGAGTTTACTTCTATTTAACTTGAAAATGTATAATTTGTCCACAATTTGAAGAAAAAAAAAAAAAGATGCAAACTTGTAGGTGGCTGCGGATAGTGAGGAAGTAGGAAGTGAGTAGCCTTGAGAAATGATGGTGGACAATTAATGACTTGCGGAAGTCTGGCACACCAGGAATGGCATTATGCTTACAGTGGAGTTTTTCAACAGCTAGTTGGTGATCACATGACCGGATTTGCACAGAAAATCACATGTACAGCGTCTACACTATGTGTTACAACATTTGATTCGTTTCATTGTAAGAACTCTTTTTTTTTTTTTTTCCTCTCCTAAACATTGCACACGGACGGGAGCTTGAACTAAAATGTAAGGTTCAGGTTTTAGATGGACGGGGAAAAGACTGTCAAAACGTCCTCTGCCACTCTCCCCAGGGGCCTGGCGGACACCAAGCAGATGGGCAAGCTGAGCCGGGAGCAGTTCTCCCTGGCCATGTACCTGATCCAGCAGAAGGTCAGCCAGGGCCTGGACCCGCCGCAGAGCCTCACCCCGGACATGATCCCCCCATCGGAGCGAAGCATGCCCACATCCGCAGGCCCCGTGAGTCCACATGGCCCTCTGTTGCTTACGTCTTACACTGAGTTTTTGTTGAAATCATCACCTTCACATTATAATCAGATTCCTGTCCATAATCCAACAGTCTAATGAGTTGTGGGTGCATTGAAGCATGCTAAACGTGATGATTGCCCGATTACAGGCATACATTTAAAAAGGGTAATTTTCGCTAATCCACTAATGCACTAATGTATTAAATGTGACTCACAGTTTGAATCAGAGCAAATACTCACGTAGTACAATATTGACATTATACCAAACTACAGCGTGTCTTATGTTATTATCCTATATTATCTTATATTTTCATGTATACTGTGTTTGAGGGCACATTCGGTGCCCAGACTACTAGGTATTTTAACTCTATAGCAGTGGTTACAAATGGTTTAACATAGATTCAACCAAGGTGATACAACGGTATAGTTCATATTATTAAGATTATAATACATTGGCTATAAACTGTCTGGTTCCAAAACGATTAAAAGCATTTGCTGCTTTCTCTTTTAAATGTGAAATTTCTGCTACTTTCCAGCTGCATTCTTCTGCTTTGCTTTTCAAACGACAAACTATTGTTCTACCCCTGCATTTGTTCTCCGTGGCATCTCTCAGAGCTATGCTGGTTTCATGTCTGCTGTGGGACCTGAGCTTGCTGCCTTTTCTCATCTGCGCAGAGTGAGTAATTGCCCTGTCCTCCACACGGTGGCGCTGTTGTACCCGTTGTTTTCACCGGCATCAAAATGGTCCAAGCATTATGTGCTTTGCATTGTAAGCAACGTTTTTGCTTGGAATGCAAAGCGAAATATATTTGCTTTGCCGAGTTAACCATAGTGTTGGCAAGGCAACACGCGTGTATTATTGTGTGTATTGTTGAATTTGCCTATGTATAGGGCTTGTACATCACTCCGTCACATCGCAATGACCGCCTCCATTTTGGGAGCATATTTATTATGTCGGTAGTAATGCTTTTTTGCTCATTGTTTAATAATTCATCGTGAAATGATTTGTCATTATGGGGAGACATTGCTGTGTTTGGAACTGCCACAGCGTTTCTCATGCGAGACGTGGCAAAATAAAGTTTTCATCAGCTTAGGTTACGGTATATTTACATTGATTTAGGTTTTTACAGGACTACTACTCTCTTGAGTCCTCTCAATATGGTGGAGTATCGCCAACCAAAAATCCCATGATGCATTCTGATATACAAGCCCTATAGTAGTTTTGCTTTCCACTCAAGTATATGTTGAAGCGTTGCACTATTTATTGGCATATGCTGCCACCTGCTGGTATTGCGAAAGCATCTCTGAATCTCCAGTCAGAAGACTTGAATAATTTTTTTCTCCAACAAAGATTAAATTATATCTTCATAAAAACAAATAGACATATTGTTATCTTAGCTATACTTGCTTTTAGGATCATTATTTTGTAAGATTTAGAAATGTTACGAATTATTGATATTTTTTAGGCTAATTGGAATCCAACCCCACATTTATACCAATAGCATTTACCAAGTGTGATTATACATCACACTTAGTAACTCTAAAATGAGCCGATGTTGACTCATCTCAGATAATACTTTCCACTATGAGAACCTCCTGTTCCTTCTGTTCCTTCTGTTCATTCCCACAACGGAGTCTGACCCTCTCGCTTGCTGTGTCTGGGGTCCATTTCCTTCCTGTCACACGTGTTGTGACAAGCGTAGCAGCGGGGAGCACCTCTCTCCTCCCGCGTACGGCTGGCCATCATTAACCTTGTGTCATCCTTTCCCTTACCCCCTCTCTCTCCCTATCTCCCCCTATCTATGTTCAGCTCTTCCCCTTTTCACCCTTTATCTTCTGAAAAACGTCTTTCTCTTTGTTTTCCTTGCCGTCATAGCGTCTCTTCCCTCGCTCTTGTGACCTGTATTTTCCACACACACACACACACACACACGCACACACATATGCACACACATATGCACTTCTCACACACGCATGTGCCCTACCCTAAAAAAGAAATCATTCAATCCTCACAGCCTCGTTTCACTGACCTCTGAAGGCTATAACTTCACCCTCTTGTGTTGTACAATCATTTCAGTTCAATAATAACAGCGAGAGAGAAACGGAACATGACCCAACTTGTTGGGTTAATATATTGAATACATTTCTTGTTCTTATTTCTTTCTCATTCTTATCAAAACCTTGATTATCTGTCACCCAATAACAACCCCATTTACCACTCTCCTCTCCTACCACTCTCCTATCCCCCCCCCCCCCTCTCTCCTCAGGACAGCACCAGTTCCACCGGCTCAGCAGAGCTGACGGGCATCAAAGAACTGGATGACCTCAGCCAGGAAATAGCTCAGCTGCAGAGGTGAACCCCCCTGCCCGAGCTGCAGCCGGCAGAAGAATGGCTTTGTTTCCTTGTCTTCCTCCTAGCTAGGGCTCAGAAGAGGGAGCACTATACTACAGTAGGCTGTCCCTGAAGAGGGGCTGCCCTGGTGGATTGAAGGGCAAAATGCTTATCTTATGCTGCGTACACACTACAGATAATACTATAATGGATAATAAATCAATTTGGGCCCTCGCGATAATCGCGACCAAAATATTGGTCGGTGGCTGGTCGGGACCGACGATCTTGTAGTGAGCGATGTTTACAGATTCAATCTGAAGCTTTCCAATCTACTGATGATCTGGTAGTGTCAATCTGAAGCCCCGCTGTCACTCCCGATAATATCAAACATGTTTAATATTTACGACTTCAAAAATCGCCACGGCCTCGATCAAATCCTGTAGTGTGAGGTGCTCAGCGATATGATCCGAGAACGCTGAGCACAAATAGCCAATCAAAAATAATCTTAAAAAGTGACGCGGGATAATCCAAATGTCAAACCCTAATACATCCAATGTCACTCAAAATGGCCAAAGGTTTAACATTTGTCCTTTTATGTCTGTTATGATAACTCGTAAAGTCAAAATAAAATCTCCAGGAATATGTTTCTCTTTTCCGGGTGACCGAGTCTCCGTCAATCCTGGAGGGTTGGCAGCCCTACATGTCATGTTTGGAAATTAAATTGGTTAGGGGGTCATGGTATTCATATCAAACCATGGATGTATCGATTATAACAATCGACTGTGATTATAACCACTGAACGTCGTCCGCCATGTTTGTTCACGATAGTTTTGGTTGTTAGGGTCTGGAATCGGGGTTGTCCAGAGCGTTCCAAATTGTTGCGCTCCACACACTACAGGAACAGACTTGTTAAAATGTATCGTTCCATGTCGTTATGTGTGTGTGTGTGTGTGTGTGTGGTCTCTCACCATTTTAAAATCATATGCACAATTTGGTAGTCTTTTCCCAGCATTACATGCCTGTCAGTTTCTTTTGTTTTTTTGTTGAACTAATGAAGCTGTCAGGAAGCCAAAACAATGTTGTATAGTGTGAGGGAAGGTTTAGTTGCCTACTTTAAAAACCTAAGCAGTGAAAACCATTTAGCTGTGGTTATATTGGATTATATTAGCTTATCTTTCTTTCCCCTACGAAGCAGCATGTGATTGTAGCCCTTCAGAGTCCAGCGGTCACTACAGTTTATTGAAGAGTTCTTATTTGTGGATGTTGTACCACCAATTAACGGAATGTGTACACAATCTACACACAGTAGCACACTTGCCAGACTTGGGTTACAGAGAGCTAATGTGTTTCTTTGTGCATACTGTCACAGCAACCAACCTCGTTCATAGTTGGATCACAAGTATCACAATCACAATGCCTTCCTCT
Organism: Trachyrincus murrayi; assembly: GCA_900323305.1. Taxonomy (NCBI): domain Eukaryota; kingdom Metazoa; phylum Chordata; class Actinopteri; order Gadiformes; family Macrouridae; genus Trachyrincus; species Trachyrincus murrayi. The sequence continues at coordinate 60,458 of OOFB01003073.1, forward strand.
TGAGCAAATGGTGTTTTTGTTTCTGCCTTTGAAACACTGCTCCAAACATCTCCAAGAGCACCATACAGACCCTAATCCAATCATAACCCGGTTCTTTCATGTGTTTGACAGGGACAAGTACGTCCTGGAGCTAGAGATCAGGGAGAAGGAGGAAGCGATCAGACAACAAAATACTGAAGTTCAGGTAAGGCTGGACGTGACGTGACGCGACTCGCTGCTCGCTGCTTGTGGTCCTCCGTGCAAGTCGGCACTATGAAGCTAACCCTGACAAAAAAATATCAGAACAACTCAAATACCGTCTTGTCACATCAAAGGCAAATGAGTTTCGGTTAAAATTCACACCCCCTCCAGGTACCTGTCTCTTTAAGTGATCGCGAAGCCAGTTCACGTTTGATAACTGAATCGGTAAAAAAAAAAAAAAAGCTTTGAAAATACTAACTGAAATGAAAGCTTTATTTGAACAATTGACATGGGGTTTTTTTTCTCCACAGCTCTCAACTAAACTGAGTTTTTACCCTCTTCCTAGAGAACCACGAGCACCCCTAATCCATTTCTTTGGTTCCGGTTCTGGCCCTGGTCTCCCCCTACCCCTCCTCAGGAGATGCAGATCGACCTTGACCGGGAGAACGGCACCTTGCAGGAAGCCGAGTCCCAGAAGCAGGACGCCCAGGAGCGCCTGGAGGAGATGGACCAGCAGCGCTCCAAGCTGGAGGGGATGCTGGACGACGTCAAGATCAAGTGCCAGGACGAATCCCAGACGGTGAGCCGCGCCGGGCCAGGCAGCTTAGAGGCAGCGGCCTTTTAATACACCCATCCACAGATGAACGCTGGATGAATGGAGTCCTTTGTATAAACGACATAGACGAATATTAGTGTACATTTGAGGGGAGCGTTATACGACCCATGTCGTATTCATATTACTTGTATAGTCATTTGTATCACAATGACTGTTGTAATTCCTCTGTGATTACCAAAAAGCTTACTACTACTACTCTACTTTATTTTTTATTTGTCAATCTTTTTTTTGAAAAAAAAATGTTGTACTAATTTGACTTGAACCTCCTCCACCACCCTCTCAGATCTCTTCCCTGCAGAACCAGATCCGCTCCCGGGAGCTGGACCTGCGGAGCCAGGAGGACGAGATGAGCCGCACCAAGGGTGAGCTGAGCCGGCTGCAGGAGGAGGAGGCCCTGCTGGGCCAGAACCTCATGTCCGGCCGCCTCCAGCTGGACAGCATCAGCAAGTCCTTGAGGGCCACCCAGGACGAGCTCAACCAGGTCTGAAAACCCATCCGCGCGGCCAACAACCCAGGCCTGTCTTAAAGCAAGGGCCCAATTTTAGATGAATGTTTTCACTGCCGTTTTCAACGACACTCATGACGGTATTATAATCAAACGCATCATTTATTAATTTTAGTATTATAAAAAAGTCATTTGTTTAACCAAACTTGAATCCTTTCACTTAAACATAAGTGTCAGTAAAGTGATGAGGTTGGCTCCCCCTTTGCCTCATTCTTCACCTATAAGTTTACCTCTTTCAGAAGTCGAGTTTCATCCATAAAACGTTTGCTTTGCTCCCTGCACATACAAACCAGGCACAAACGTCAGCTGTGTGCCAAGTGGGCAAATCTAAGATGGAATGGGATACAGGGAAGGTCATTGCTTTTTTTTTATACACGGCAAAGGAATGTTAATGTTAATGGCTACTCCAGCTGTACTTACGCTGGCATTATTTTAACTGCCCATGGCTCTGTATCGATGCAGACTCGAACCGGACTTGAGTCCGATGCCTACCTGTGGGCCTAGAGCAAGATAGAGCCACTAACCACCGCCTTCTATGAATTCACCTGAATCTAAATTTGGATAAAAATGACTCAAACAACCAGAGGTGGCAAAAGTACACACATTCTGTACTTAAGTAGAAGTACAGATACTTGTGTAAAAAAATACTTTGATAAAAGTAGAAGTACTGATTCAACTTTTTAGTAAAGAAGTACAGGCTCTGAAAAGTACTCACAGTAAAAAGTAAAAAGTAATTTTTTAATCGGCTGTTTTTGTGCAAAGCTAACGGAACCTCACGTCATATTAATATAATATAAATATCATATAATAATATAAGAGAATAGGAACTTTATTTCAACTTCTATTACTGCCATTCTGAATGTATTCAGCGTGACAACAACAAAAACTCATGTCGATGTCGCTGACGGTACTAGCGTGACTTCTTCTCTGCTATTTCGTTTCGATTTGTCTTTTCCGTCGCATTCGTCTATTTACGTTGTACATGATATGCACACCAAGGGGTCGTCTTTTCTATTGTCCGATCCATTTAGTTTGAAATCAGTCTTCATGCGCGCAATGATGCAAAATAAAAATAATCGATAATTCACCTCAAATGCATTAAAACGAAAGTAACGAGCCTGCTTTCAAAATGTAAGATTTGTGTTAAAATGTAGGGAGGAAAAGTAAAAAGTCGTCAGAAATATAAATACTTAAGTAAATTACAGATACCTGAAAAATCTACTTAAGTACAGTAACGAAGTGTTTGTACTTCGTTACTTCCCACCTCTGCAAACAACCATAAGCTGTGTCTTTTTGTTCTGTGTGTCCAGGCTCGTAGCAAACTGACTCAGATCCAGGACAGCCAACAAGAGGTGACCAATGCCATCGAGCAGTACGACCACATTCTCACCAACGGCGGCAGCATGACCAACCTGGCGGACGACGTCCTCCCCGAGAAGGAGAATGGAGCCTTCAGAGGGAAGGTGTGGATGAGGCGGGGGGGGGGGGGGGGGGGGGGGGGGGGGGGGGGGGGGGGGGGGGGGGGGGGGGGGGGGGGGGGGGGGGGGGGGGGTTGGGTAATTGACATCAGCCCTGTAGTCAATACCCCACCGGTCATTATGACAGCGCCGTGCTCTGCACCTGTCGGAACATTTTGCAACCGCCACTGTAGGAAAAAACAACAACGAATCTTTCCCCTTCGTTTAATTCGACACTTTTCCGGAGAATGTTGGCACGTAAGCTTCCAACCGCTTCTCTATTGGTTGACGGGGCCATCAGGTATTTGCTCCAAGTCACGGCAGCCCGACAGAAACGTGCCAACACATTGAGTCTCACTTGGCACGCTGCCCATTATCAACCACACCAAAGAGCGCAGTGTCCTTCCAACGCGGCGTGATTACCAGAACACAAATTAACAGCCAATTAACGAATTAACAGATTGACATGAACTGTTAACACTTTATTGAGTGTGACCGTCAATTCAACGAACGTTTATGCCATTCAGGGCAAACTTTTTTAAGTGTTCGTAATTATAATGATTATTTTAATTTGTAGATGGATTCATAACAATCTTTTTCAATCTCTAGACGGATTCCTTCAAGTCTCGGATAGCCATGTTCAACAACAGCAACGGGCCTCGAGATCCCCCCGGTGACCCCTTCCAGACCGAAGACCCCTTCAAGGCCGACTCCTTTCAAGGTCTGAGCACCTCACGTCCATCCTTATTTCCTCCGCGGTGGTTATTTTATAACTGCGACTTCTACACAGGAACCTTAGTTAATACCCACCTGCACACTCATACTTGATGGGTACAAATGTGTAAGACACTTGGTGATCTTGGATTAAGTTGAAATTATTTTCTTAAATCTAAAATATTGAAAATCACCTGCAGTGTATGGATAATGTAATAAGTACATGTTATCGTAGGCCTGCTTGATGAGTCATTAATATAGTTTATCGTCCTGCATTGACCTGATCGACAACCAGTAACCAGATAACCAGTTTTCTCATCTAAATTCAGTGCGACATAAAGATGTGCCCTAAAAATCACGAGGTGTGAAATTGTAGAGGGTAAGAGCAAAAAATAGTTCCCGTCTGACCATAAATGACCATACAGTTCACTTGTACATTATGAAAAGACGAGTAGATTTGGTTTTTGTTGAGGTTTATGCTTGACCCTTGTTGCCTTTGTGTTTGTAGATGCTTTCGGGGGAGATCCGTTCAAAGCGAGCGACCCCTTCAAGGGAACGTCCTCTGAAGACTTCTTCAAAAAGACGGACAAGTCGGACCTGTTTGCATCGTCGGACCCATTTGGTCGAAAACCCACCCCTCCGCTCAAGGTAAAGCAGGTGTTGAGTGACTGGGTGTGTTTAGGTTGCCCGTGATGTGCTGGTCACGCTTCCTGCAATATGAATTGGAGAACATGGATCGATTCAGGAAATGTTTCTGAACAAAATCGTCTTCATTTAATTTTTCTCTCAGCCAAGCTCCTTCGGTGGTTCTGACCTGTTCAGGTCCAACAGCCCCAAGCCAAAGGAACCAGGTACTGTATCCCGATGCCCCTTAGTTAAAGCTCCTGCCAAGGGTTTTTGTCTTGTCCAGGTTACACCCGTAAAGTGCTTCACAGCCACACATTCAGGTGAGCTTTAACAGCACCCTTTTATCGGTTTTCCTCCCAACTCCTCAAAAAAATGTGTCGAAATGTGAATTGAAAGAAATTGAGAAAAAAAATAAACCAGAAGGGACAACTAGAGAGGACCTTGGATGATGTGTTGAATAGCCACACATAATAGGGCAATAATACGTCCAAGCGCCCAGCTAAACGGATCAAGTCAATGTTATTTGTATAGCCCTCAATCACAGTTACAGTCTCAAAGGGCTGTACAGGCCATCTATGTATGACACCCCCTAACCCTGGAAGGAATAATCAAATGAACTAGCAGTTATCCGTGCGTGTCGAAGGGATATTACAATACACCACAACAAGGTGAATAGGATGAATGTAGTTACGGGCCTATGGACAGCTCTGGAGTACAGTGCTGGTGTGTCTGAGCACCAACAGTCGAGAGAGAGAGAATATCGTATTCAGGAGTTCTAGCATTAATGTTAGATATTTAGTAATAGAAGGTGTAACTAGTAGGCAGCCGTTTCCTTTTCAAAACCTGAAATGCCAGGTCATACACATACACGCTAAAACCAACATTCCCTGAAGGCGCACATGGCTTACTTCTGGTTTGACACACGAGTACTGGGACGACAGACCCAGCACATTTCACTGTTCCTCGCTTCAAAGTGATCTCTTTTTTCCGCGGAGCAAAATGTGATTTTTCCCTTCGTGATCCAAGTAGGAAATTGGAATCAAAATGTGGGGGAAAAAAAATATCACTTGAATTGTGCAAAGCGGCTGAAAGAAAGCACTGATTCTGTGCCACTGTATGTGGGTGACGTGTTGGATTTAGATGTTGGTGGGGGGGGGGGGGCATTAAGGTCACACCATTTTTACTCTCTGTGGCTTCATATTTTCCTGTGGTGGAGGTCTATTTTTAGTCGAGTACCTACGCATTTAACTGCAGGACAACTAAAAATACCCCCCCCCCTCCCCCTCCCCCCCATCCCTGGAAAAACAGGAGGTTGGCCGGAGCCAAGCACAACAGAAACTCTGTGACTATGGCTCCCATTCTGCTGGAAGACGGTGCTTCTTTAACCAGCAGCTCCCCGCCTTCCTGTCCCCACTCCTCCTCCCGACCCCCCCCCCCTATTCCAGCTCTACTACGCTTCGTTCACTAGGAGGCGGGGGTGGGGGGGGGGTTGTTGTTTTAGCTTCAGGGAGCTAGCCGCCGGCCTGCGCACGTCCACGCGCTACAGTGGTTCAAAAGAACACAGGGGCGACTGTAGACCCCGGAGCTCCGCCGGTTTTAATGTAAAAGAAAACACTGCGTGTCACACATGAATGCGGCCATTTTTGGTCAGCACACTAACAACAAACAGATTGTATTACAATGGCTTGTTTGGGGTGCTTGCTTTTTTTCCCCCTCCTATTTCTGTAACGCTCTACAGTTGGCAATTTCTTCATTAAGCGGGCAGGCATTCCACGGTATTTCCAAACAACCGCCCCACAGTTCTGGTTAACAGTAGAGCGACTCACGCCTCTAATTAGCTAATCAGATGCGTACGTCAGGTCCAACATAATGTTTGCTTTCTCAGGGGTTTTCTTCCAAATGTCATGGAAAGTTAAACCCGCCACATACCCCCTGATCCCAAAATAGCACACGGGCCGATTTCATAACAAGTGAGATGCAGGGCTGATTTCTGAACGTGTGGTTGGGGTTGAACTCCTATTAAACCCCTCTTTGAGTCTCTTTCCACCAATGCATTCAGACTTCCCAAAGCTGTGTTTCACGTGCTCTTGTCATAGATGCATTCGGGAAAATGGACGCCTTTGGTAACAACTCCTTTGGAGGCAAGGGCGGTTTCGCCGACTTTACTCAGATGTCAAAGGTAAGCTCTTGGGACCTTTTGAGTTATGATTTTTCTTTTTCCACTGGAGTTGTAGAAAACCAGGTTATTAATTTTGCTCACATTATGAGTGAGGTCTAACTTCCCCACATCCACCCCAATGTATCACTTTTAGATTTTTTTGTAATTTTATTTATAGATATTTATATAAAGAATGTGGCCTTAGTCCAAGGGCTCTATAATGGTGTGTGTGTGTGTGTGTGTGTGTGCGTGTGCGTGTGTGCGCGCGTGTGTGTTTGAACAGAAGCAGGACAACCCCGCCATGCCCCCCAAGAAAAATGTGCCTAACCGACCTGCACCTCCCTACGGTAAGAACTGTGTGTGTGGTCTGCATGAGTGTGAGCACATCATCTGCTAAAATGGCAAACGGATGGTATTTACACAGTGCCGTTGCTTGTCTTTCTATCACCACTCAAAAGCGCTGTACAGTTAATGCCTCTCACGCACTATGCATACGTACGGCTGCACACTGACAAAGCATGGCCTGCCATGCAGAGTGCTGAGCTGTCTTGATATGTGCACAGAGACGCTGACACACACCGCAGCAACAGCACCGTCTGTGGTGAAAGGCAGGCCATTGCAACTGGTGTTTCCTTCAGTTGCTAGCTTCATTGGCTGGTTGACAGAGTCTGTATGAAAAGTGGCATTATTTATTTGGTGCAGGTCCTGCGTGTCCCGGGAGTCTCTTTACATTAAGTTGCGTTTCAAGGTGAATATAATGGAGAATTGAGTGGTGTATGTATTTGCGACCCAGACAGAAGACCACCTCATCTCAATGTAGGGCAACAGACACACCGTTTCACTCCACCTGTTTCTGTTGCCCGTGGCGCTGGAAGTAAATATTTCAACCACCCAGGTGTCTTGGCAGCCAATCTAATCTAATTCTAGTATGTGTGTTGTGAATGTCAACATTCTAGACACACAACATAGAGTCATCATTAATTTGGTTGGCATTATGACGGCGATCGTCATAACCGTCGGCTAGTTCCGACTGAACAATTCGGTTGACACAAATGTTTTTTGCACCACGTCATTGTAGAATTGTGAAAACTAGCCGTTGAATAAATGATCGGAGTGAAGTGTGGAAAATTCGGCCCAGTTTAGCTCATTGGCTCTGTTCCTCCTTTCATACGTAGTGAGGTCATTCCATATTGCCCCCACTTTACGTCCAGATTCAGAGAAAGGAAGAATTGTTTAAGTTCTATAGTAACAGACACACGTTTGGATATATATTTGAGTAAACGGATTGCCCCTATTTTAGGCAAACTACCTCCGTCACATATCACCAACTCACACATGGACACCTGGAAACCTTTTATTTCTAGAATATGTACAGAACATGAGCAGTCACAGTACGGTTGTTGTACCCAATTTCCCAGTATATTTAGAGTTCATATTTGCACTACCTTTGCATAAGCAGAAACTTAAGATGAGCTAATTATCAGATCCACTTCGGTTTATGACCGTTCTGATCCACCCTTGTGGCATAGTATAAGTGGTGGTCCATGCTTGGTTAGGACCACTTGTTAGGATTCAACTCTTGTCACTGCTAGGATCACCTGGTGGTCTGTGCTGCTCATATATTATATATATAGTCAGGGGTCCTTCAGGCATCAGACAGGTCTACACGGGAAGCAATTACATTATTTTTCTTTTGTGCGTTGTACTTTTGTGTTTCACAGATTTCTGAGAACATGAGTATATCTAAAATCAAATGCCTACTGACCTCGACTGTCTTAAGATATGGAGCAGAATCCCTTCTCCATCGGTTAGACCCATGCCTTTTATTTTGAAGGAATGATTTCCGGAGCGCGTGTGAGGCCAGGGCATTAGCTGACGTGTCTCGTCAGGTAGCACTGGAGGAGTGTTTCTTTGAAAATGCAAACTAATGGATTTATGGCTGTCTAAGTTTGATATGCCTTCCAGCAAAGTACTGTATAGTAAATAAGTCTAAATGTCCCAGGATAATCCCCCTGCACCACACACACTGTGATGCTACATGGAAGCTTGTCTTGTTTTCATCGACATGTTAGTTTATTTTTTGTAATCCTTTTTAGAAGAGTTGTGTACAGAACGTTGTCTTTGGCTTTGTGTGCTCAGCTCTGCATTGTAATTTCTCTCCTCCACCAGGAAGTGAATATGGCGAGGTAAGATTACCCGAGTGTGCGGTGGTTGACTTGAATCGATTTTGCATGTGGACCTGTGCACTCTGTAATTGAAGACAAACTGATTGTGTGAACACTTGCTTTTAGATTGGGTTTTCTAAATCAATATCGATCCGCACGCCTCTTGCAGGGGGGTACGTTTGTCCACGAGAATCCAGCAGCAATATGGCAATGTAGTACGTACACATCGACACTGTTTTGAGACAGCAAGTTACACTTCGCCTTTATGGAAATGTAACTGTTAACGTCACACAACTATGAATGATAGGTAATTGTTTACAATGCATTCACAATTTCTCAATTTGCCTCTGTTTCACTGGAGGGTTTGGTGTGTCATTTATGTATCAAGAAAGACAGTATCTGGATGCCAAATTCACTTCATCGCTTTACTAATTATTGTAATTTAGGTCATGTTTCTCGAAGCCCTTTGTCTGCTCTCCCCTCTCGGATGGAGACATGGCAATAACAAAAGACAACTTGGCAACAAAAGAAAAGTGTACATGACATGGAATTAAAGTCATCATCAAATCATAAGGGCACCGTCTCTGTTCGTAGCCCCCCTGGGGGTGTGCATACCCCAGTGTGGGAACTGTGTTTTTATAGGACATTTTGTAATTATGCTAGCGAGACGTGCGCTTACACGTCGCAGCAGGCATCAAGCTTGGACCAATGTCTTACCTTACTCTCTCCCCCCCTCCTCTCCCCCCCCCCCCCCCCCCCCCCCCCCCCCCCCCCATCGGCTAGTCTGGAAGTGAGACGCGCCAGCTGGAGTGGGCCAGGCGGGAGAGCGAGCGTGAGGAGCAGGAGAGGCGGAGGTGGCTCCGCCGCCTGGAGCAGGAGGAGCTGGAGCTGGCCATCGCCCTCAGCAAGGCCCAGATGCCCAGCACCTAAGCTCCGCTAGACGGGATCCTCCTCCCCCCCCCCCCCACCCCACCCCCGTTCCCTGACTCCAGAAACTCTAGGACTCTAGACTTGACGGCAGCCATCCAGCGGCCACAAAGCCCCGAACCAACCACCCACCCACCCACCATCCCCCCCATCGGTTTCTGATGGGGACTGGTGCTTCTCCAGGCATTACTAGGACTCCCATTCAGGCTCCGCATTTAGCTCACGGTCGAGGTTCAGCGCTTCCCAAACTACAGGACGACTATAATCAAAGACACTCTGGGGCCACTTGATTTAAGCCTGGCTACATCCTGTAGGAACATGGTCATTTAATACAACTGCAAGCTTTTTAGGCAAACCCGGCTACGACTTGCGTCTAGCGCCTATTTATTGCTATTGTTAGCTGCGCAGTTCTTATTCTGACGCCTTCTTGTCGCAACCCAACGTTTTAATCCCGTTTTTATTATTTATATACGAGAGTATTGAATCTGTGGTTTTTATGAAGTATCTGTTAATGCACTGTATAGAAACTGTATGATAGCCCATTTTTAATAGCTTGGAACCAGTTTATTCTTTTTTTTTTTAGGTCAATCTATTCTAACTGCTAATCGCCATCTGTCTGATTGGTCGTCTCTAATTTCGTGTGCGTATCTTAAAGAACGGAGTTTCATAATGGTTTAACGGATTGCCTTAGGTGTCAGCCTTGTAACTGCAAAGGGACCCCCCCCCCCCCCACACACACCCCCCACAACCACACCCACACACAACCC
>OOFB01003074.1:8387-18496 GCA_900323305.1 Trachyrincus murrayi
ATGTTAACAGAATGTGGTTGTGTTTGTCTGCATGTAGCCAGACTTAAGGGACCACCAAATGAAACTCGTGTGACATCATGCCACTGTATATCTCTTGTTCCCACACAGAGTAGTGAAGTGTGTGTGTGTGTGTGTGTGTGTGTGTGTGTGTGTGTGTGTGTGTGTGTGTGTGTGTGTGTGTGTGTGTGTGTGTGTGTGTGTGTGTGTGGGGAAGGGGGCCATTCACTGTGTAGGCAGTCGCCGTGCAGTGACACAGGGTTAAATATGAAGTACACCCCCCCACCCCCACCACACCCTCCACCCCACCCTCCACCCCCTTGTGTGAACACAGTGTCTCACAGTTTATTCTGATGTATCGGGATGTCAAATATTTAGCAACAAGCACGTGAGTTCTCATAAAATATATGTCGAGTCAAATGGAGAATGTCCTAAGCCCACTTTGACTGGCTCCAGCGCAAGAACAAATGATAAGAAAAGAGTTGCCCTATATCGTCATGGAAACGTCTTTAACCAACATTCCTTCCTCAGATTCCTGCCTGGGCTTTGTGAGCACGGGTCGAAGGCACCGCACGGAAAAACGACCCATGGAGCTAAAACAGATGCAAGTATTTTTTGTAGGAGGCTGTGAGTCGCGCCGTTGGACAGCCACTTTGGCCAATATATGCCCCGTAAAATGAAGTCACAAACATTGCGACTGTAGTCGACTCCCACTCGCCGGGGACGAGCACAGACGGGGCATTATGTGGAGAAGTACCAGCTGGTACCACGGTGCCCTCATCCTCCTCGCCACTTCATTCACTGGACCCTCCTGAGGCCGGGACATGGAAGAGAAATCTGGACACGAACCTGTCAACCTTCTCCTGGGATGCGTGCTGCTCGTCTCCCTTTGCACCCTTTGTTGTGCTCAAAAGAGTAAGAGGACCATTTCTGTTTTTTTTGTTTTTTTGTTTATTACGTGAATTTGGCAAGAGTTGGATATGTCATTGAAATGCTTGTCTGGTTAAGGGGCCCAAGTCTGTGGCTCTTGGTTGTTTTTCGTGGGAGTTTGTCGTTGGAGTTGGCGTCAGTGTGTTCAAGGGTACAAGTGGAAGTGAAACCTCTTGTTTGCCGTGTATTATCAAGCGACATCACGTATTGATCACGTATCGATCTTGCTTGATGTCATTCTTTCTTCCATAGTCTGTACAGTTCCTCCGGGGCCCGTGTTCGTCCCAGAGAACAACACGGTTGATGTTGTGGTTGCAAAAATCAACGCCGAGAGCGACGTGAGGTTGACCATCGTTAAAAACCCGGAGGATCTCTTCTACTTAAAGAGGAATGAAGTGTTGGTGAAGAAAGGCCTGGACTATGAGGTAATCTCCCATGACTGGAAGTGCTGTGTCTTTGTCACTGCGGGTCACAGTGCGGGTCAACACTGAGGGAGGCGTAATGAAAACAGAGCTATTAAGACAGAGCACTACAATAACTCCTTGGGGCCACAGGCAAGGTTGTCTCCTCCCAGGGGTCTGGAATGAATTAAGGTTACCATGTATTATTATAAAGGGTAATGACAAAAATACAAAATGTTTATAGTCATTTTATAGTGGCACAAATATTATGTTGATACAGAAGAAATATGTAAGCTGTTATATTTTATTTGGGCTTTAGTTGAGGAGCTTAGGGGAATGTCGTGATAAAAACAAAAATGGAGTTCCACTTGTTCATTAAGCATAAGGGGTCAAAGTATATTTGTGGTTTTATCAGAGGATTAAACCTGCACTATGTAATTTTTCTACTGCAGCTATTTTACTCCAATAACAAAGTTTTTCAAGAATAGAACGCGCCCATCCACGAGTCAATCCATCCAGAGAATGTTTCTCTATAAATCGTTTTATTCTGGTCCGCTTTTGCCCCCCCCCCAGCGTGGGAAAATCGAGATGCTAGCTTCATCGCATAGGATGTTACTGATCTGATGTGAGTTTCCTGGATTTTCATGACAACACTTGGACAAAACGACGACAGTATTTTTTGGTCATGTAAAAAAAATTCCGGTGTTACCTGGCTGGAAGACATGCTCGTACAATTCAGTTGGTATGGCTTAGTAAATAACATGTCTTGACGTCATTCAGAAGCGTTAACATTTTCAGACGACAGTTACTGTCGTCTGAAAATGTTAACGCTTCTGAATGATAATTTTATATACTATAACTGTTATCTACAACTCAAGCCATTAGAGGACGCTATTGAGAAGCCTTACATAGTGCAGCTTTAAATCTCAATTCAGTTATTATCCATAATGGCAAATAATAATTGACGTTAGAGCATTATTCTTTTTTTTAAAAAGTGTCTTTTTTCTGTGTTGTACGCCCTGTAAAAAGGGTTTACATATTGTTTATTTAACCATTGTTAATATTTCTGCTGTGCGTTTCTCTTAGTCAACGTCCAGTACAGAGGCCATGGTGGTGCAAGTGCAGTGCAGCAAAGTCGGCACCAGATCTGTGAGTACAACGTGTAGACACATGCAGGAGTAGACACGCCACAACAACTAAAACAATCATATGCAAATTAACAAAGTCAGTGACTCTACGTTTGTCTTAGTTTGTATTTTTATTTTGAACGTATAAGTTGTGCAATATCATTTGGCTGTAATGTTATTTTCTTTCCATTTTAAATTGGTCTAATTCAGATGTGTGCGTTTTTTTCCAGGTGAACGTCTCGGTTAAAGTGTTTGTTGAAAATGTCAACGATAACCCGCCAAACTTTTTACAGGACCACTACGTTCTAGCAGTGAATGAGGTCAGCAACGGTCTTGCTTCTTTAAAAGTGCTCATGTGATGTGTTGAGAGTGCTGTGAGACTCTGTGCTGACTATTGTTTTGTCTGCTGTAGCTCAGCCCACTGAATTCCAGTGTTGGAGTTGTAGACGCTTCGGATATTGATTCAGAGGTGCTGTACTATCGCTTAGAGCCCACCACAGTAAGTACTACTTCTGTAACTTGTTTTTTTTTAATCCTTTTTTTGAAAAAAAGGACAAAATATTGTCATGATATTGGCTTTTCAAACTAGGCATATTTTGGAAAATATTATTCTTTTTTTGTGTGTTTTTCAATGTTACTGCAGGACAAGTATTTTCGTCTTGAGAACATTAATACTCCAAGGATACTTGTCCAAAACATATTGGACTATGACGTGATACAAAAGATCAATTTGGTTTTGCATGTCCAGGTACCAAAACCTATTTTCAATACTTAAGATAACAGAAACCCCTTTTGGTTTAATTCAAGATTGTGTCTGACCCTTGACCCCTGTAACATGTCACATATTTCAGGACATACTCAACGGCTCGACATCCAATAAGCCTTTCTTCACATCTGTGGCCACAATCACAATCCATGTGAAAGACATTGACAACCGCCCTCCATGGTACCAGCCTTGTGTGAGGGCCAATTTAGGAATGGCCAAATTATGTGTCAGCACGGGCTATAAGGGCAGGGTCAACCTGACCGAGAAGGAGGTGAGGAGCCATTGTTGTTCTTTAGGGATTCTCCTGTCTGTCGCTACCTTGTTGGTTAACTAGCAAGGTGTCATCTCTCACTATCTAATGTAGGTGCGACGCAGATGCTACGCCCGTTAATGAATCATTGTGCAGATGCAGTGTTTAAATGAACCAATACGTGGAATTCAGTCAATTAAGTGGTATTGCAATCTGAACTGTTAGGGCACTACTCTGAAAGCTTAATTCGCAGCTTTTGCAACAATGTCCGAAGAACTAATCACATTCATTTGTCATTTGCAGTTCACAAATATTGAACAAAAATTTGAATAATTATACTTGCTTCATTATGATGTTTGGGACATCTTGGATTTGATTCACAGGAGGGGAACTTGATATTGGAGCCAGGTCCTCTGTACGCAAAGGATGGAGACAAGAATAGAAGCGAGACTATAAGCTATAAAATACTCAGAGGTTTGGCAGGTCGTATTCTCCCCTAAGTTTTCATTACAATCAGGAAGTTTTCATGCTATTGTGGTAATGTACATGGACATTTCTCCGTGTTTATCCAGGGAACGAGGGCAATATATTCCAGATTAACGAAGACACAGGAAACATCTCCATGGCCAAGGCTGCTGATATTGTCGGTCCAATCACCCTCACTGTTCTGGTACCAAGCCTCTCTACGTTGCATCTTGATCACTATAAATCGGACCGCCATCTCTGTTGGGACAGAAGCTAATGTGTCTTTGTTCCTTGGTGTGGAGTTACAGGCTTCGCAGGTGACCAACCGGGATCAGTTTGCCGTGACACAGGTGACCATCGAGGTGATGAAAAAGAGCAGGAATCCCCCACGTTTCGAGCGGGAACGCTACGAGGCCTTCATCTACAGCAACTCTGTGCCCGAGAGCATGATCCTGCGTGACCGCACCTCCAACAGACCCTACAGGGTCAGGGCAGGGGATGAGGACTTTGCTAATGTGAGTGGTGCCACGACATGTACTTCAGATACATGTGATTAGATATATCCGGGCCTACCTCTCGACAATTACTCATTTGTAGGTAGAGACGGAAGAATTGATGGATGGAAAGAACTAAAGAAAGAAAACAATTAATAAATGGCCCAATTAATAATGCTATTCAACACTGAATGTCTTCTGGGGTTCAGATACATTCTCTGGGAGATCTGTATTCACCGGTAGTGCGAGTGGAGACGGACTCCTTCCTTTCCATGTGTTTCAGGGAGTGAACCCTGATGTCCGGTACGAGGTGCAGTACAGCAGTTATGTCAACATCACCGCTGAGGGCTTTGTCATTCTAAAGCGGGTGGTGAAGACGGAATCCTTTGCGCTGCAGGTGACCTGATATATGCATACAGCAGACCAACACAGTTCATAGCATGCATGTGCACTTTTGCAGTTGTGTGTGTGTAACTGTGCCTCTCATTTACTGTCTCACTGAAGCTCAAAGCTGTGGACACTACAACAGGGGAGTTTGGTACAGCGGCCCTCACGGTGCAGGTTATACCTGGTAAGACCACCCAGCTTATAGGTTGTCCCAATTCTGGCCAGCAGGACATAGAATAGACATAAGACATTGTCTATGAAAACGCTTTTATAAGGTTTCTCGGGAATAACTACAGTCTCCACATCTACTCTACTCAGATTCTCAATATAAGTGAAATATTGATTGAGGAATTAAAATTAAAAATGGAACTCCAATCAGAACTCTTTTTGGTCTATTTTACATCTTTGTGTTTAACTGCTTGCTGAAACCTGCCACCCTTCTCAGCGGTGGCTGCACCATCTCAACCCGGGGGAGGCTACCGTGCTGGGGACATGGCACTCTTGGGCCTGATCATGGCAGCCCTGCTGGTTCTTTGCCTCATCGTGATTGGCTTCTTGATATCGCACTTGTGGAAGGGGAACACCAACGTCCACAAATTATCTGAGGTCAGCACCGGCTAGTATTGATTGCTATGAAAGAATTACATATATTTGTATATATATTACTGTGCAAGTGGTATACCATCAACAGTCTGAAATGAAGGTGAAAGACAAAATTGAGGCCAAAGACACATTTATTTTTCTTATGGAATGCCTTAAATGTAAAAAAAAAAAGTCTATTCTTTAAGGCGTATTTCTTTGTATGAATGTCAATGTATTCCATTTGCAACCAGGGTCTTAGATCACTGCTACAAACTGCACTGTGAAATTCCTGTCTCCTGTGCAGACTTTTCTCATGAATATGGATCAGCTGAGAGTTAAAAGGGCTCTGTGTTACATCTGAGCAATTGAACCTCGCAGACACTCGAGGGATGGCATCTGTAAAGCTGAACAACTCTGGAATATATACTGTGCTTCCTAAACCTGGCGTATATACCGTATTAACCAAAGGCCTTTTCCCCTCTCTCCACAGTGCCTGAGCCCCTGCCTGCGCTCCAAGCAGCACAAGAGCGGCCACAGGGACTCCATGCAGTACACCAACGACGGCTTCCAGAACGAGAGCGACCCGAGCCGCGGCGGTGGCCCACGGCGATGGAACAACGCTGTGCTGAAGCGCACCACCGTGCCCCAGGCCAGGGGACGGGTGATCCCCATGGAGCGACGGGGCCACCACTGCCCCTCGTGCGGCCTCTACACCAACCACGTGCCCAAGGGGAGCCCCTTGGCCAGAGGGTCGGGCAGGCTCTGGGAAGACTTCGACGCAAAGCTCAAGCGGAGGAGGCGAGAGGGACAGAAGACGGTGTGGTTCAAGGAGAGCGAGGACTCCTCGGACATCGAAGTGGAGATAATCCCCGACACGGTGGGCCGGGTGAGGGAGGAGACGGCGGAGGAGATGGACGCAGAGATGGAGACGGAAGGGGCGGCCGGGGAACCGGTGACGCCGGCGCCGACAGAGGGTAGCGGCGGGGAGGAGGACACACAAACGGAGCCAAGCGAGGATGTGTGTGTTGGAAGTAGTGACTCTGCCAAGGAGGGAGAGAGCCAGGAAGTGAATGGCGAAGGACATGAAAACACTGGAGGTGCACCGTAACAAAAAAAAATCTTTTTAAATGATTTCTTCAGTAGGCCTAGTCTATTGGAGATGGGTTCACAAAACTGAACAAAGTGCTGTTTGTTCTCGCGTTACTTTCTGGATATGTCAACAACAAACGACTCTATAATATGATGCTGAATTCTTGATGATTCAGCATCGCTGGAAACCGGCCCATCACCGTTTCTACAACACAACATCGGAGAACAGTGAAGGAATGGTGTGGAATTACCATTACACAGGGAGGAAAAATAAAGTCAACTTAAACCAACCGGAGGTAAAAAGAGAAAATGCCCAAGGAACCTCAATTATTATTTGTTGTAAATTATGTAGATTAAGCAAACAAGTTGTTAATGACTTTAAAAAGTTTACTTTACCGTTTTGTTAGCCTCGTGAGACCGTCCTGATCTCGTGAGTTTTCATTCTGTTTCTCTTCCGAAACGCAAACTTGAATATCTGGATGGTCTCACAAGGCGAGTTTTTTGTGTGTGTGTGTAAGAATAGGTGAAATGCAGTGAGCACCTAGTAAGCGTATATAGGATATATAGGCCTATAGCATACTACGTTTTCACCAGGCAAAACCCTGCTCCGTTGGGTAGGCTACTGTGAGACGTCAATTTCCCTGTGGAGTGCAAGAACATATCAACCACTACACAAACTCTGTCTACACAAACTGTGTCAATGACCATTTGATCAAATACCATCTCAGTGGTATTAGTTTGCATAGTGGAGGATGTACATCATGCACATGGTAACTTACCACAGGAACGTCACACAGGCATGTAAATGTGCCCACGCAGTCATGTGTGGGCAATGCATCATGGCATGCATCTAGTGAATACTAAATAAGGGACTTTCCTGTAGAGTTTATTTCATTGATGTTGAAGATAACCATTTGTGATAGAATGTTAATATAAAGCTGACATTTTGTAAAGAGTGGAAAGTGTAGTTTTGAAGGAATAATAAACGTTGAAAGATATGTCACTGCTTAACTGCCATTAGTATGAATTGCCTCATCCATTGCAATCTAAACCTCTTAAGTATTTGATATGGAAGTTCCCCAAAGTCGACATACGTAGTAGTAGTAGTAGTAATTCAGTTAATACACACACAATACAATAAATATAAAGCGTGTAGATAGTAAGTCAACAGTCTCTGTATTAGGTAGTGACTGAAAAGGCACAGGCAGAAGCACTTATATATGACTATCCTACATGCTTATCAATTTAAGCTACCCTCCAAAAAATAACAATACAAATAAAAATCATACCTATAAACCTATAAATAATACGTATAGCTCGTTTTTGTAGTAAGACTATTGAATTTAGTCGTTTTAAAGGTCGATACCCACAATTCCACACAGTGAGAAATGTAAGGAAGTATAAGTGAGCAATACATTATATACAAGGCGTATACAAAACCGTTTCAATTTCACCGATTTTTTATTCAATATCCTCATCAATCTCTTTGCGATTTACAAAAACCATAAATGTACTTTTCTTGATATTGAGACAATTTGACATCAAACCAAGTTTTGAGAATTTCCAGCTCCCTTTCAATAGCATATTAAAGTCCCTTTCAATTTTTCCCAGAACAAAATAAAAGCATCGTCGGCAAAAATGACGAATTTTAACAGTAACATTGCAAATATCATTAATATAAAGTATAAAGAGTTTTTGCCCAATCACCGATCCCTGGGATACTCCACAGGTGACCTTCCTAAATCCTGAGTGTCATTAATTTGCACATATTGCTGTCTATTTTACAAATAACTTTTCGGCCAAGTGTAAGCTATGCCTCTTATCCCATACTTCTCCAATTTTCTCAATAATTGGCTGTGATTTATAGTATCAAACGCCTTCTGCAGGTCAATATAAATACCAATAGAACTCATAATTTTCAACTGTTATTTCTTCCACCATCTCCAGTTCTATTTTCCCTAAATCCATACTGGTGTTTACTCAATAATTCATATTTACTAATTTTGTTCATCAGGTACTCATTTAAATACACCTCAGTACCCTTAAGTTTTGTGGACTGTCTCAGCATTTCAACCTTATGCTTTCGATTTGGAAACTGGACAATCGTGGGCTTGTTTTTTTTAATCCTTGCTTGGGAGCATGTGACAAAGAGATAGTAATTAGATGAGAGACACATTGTAGTAGACATAAACTAGCCAAACCAAATCAAACCATGACATTGTAGTTTCACAAATAAGCAACACGTGTTTTCTAACTGTTTATATTTGAGGCCAATAACATTAAAATGCAAGCTAGACAGCCAATCGCCTTGCAAGATCTCAATTAAAAATTTAAAGTGTTCAACAGCTTAAAACAGGTCCCTGATTTAGAAAAGAATAAAACAAACAGACGTTCTAAGATTGAAAACAGAGTAAAATCCCATCATTCCATCCCTAAATCAAGTACACACAGCACGCAACATATCACACATACCATCTGTTAACAGTCTGCTGGGATTTTAAATACAAAACGATGCAATCTAAAAATCAGTGCATTTCCAATCTACACGGACATATTGTTATTCAGGATTGTAAAGCAACAGTAGCATGTGCAGTAAAATTGATGTCCTCTCAGTATACTTTAATTCTAATGTTGCCAACCCTATCATAAAATCCTAAGTTGACTTAGCTTTAGCAAAGCCCACTCTGTTGTTATCGCGGTCAAAGGCGGTGTAATATTGGCCAATGAATACATCTCCCAGAATCCACATGGGCCCTACCGGGGCGGGAATGTCCAGGCCCATGAAACCGCTCAGACAAATGGTTTTACCCGCTTGGCTTTCCTGGAGGGGAGGACATGAAGAGATCCTTAAGCATCAAAACTATACAAAACATACATTTCACTCTACATCGAGCACATTGTTCAGAAACAGTTACACGTGGCTCTTTTTTTGTTACGTAAAAGTGTAATCAGACTGTCTTCTAATTATATATAATCAGTAGACTGAGGGGGGAAAACAAATAAAGGCTACTGGGACAGCTGTGAAAACAATGGTACATTTATGTGGTTTCATGATGCAACAGTCACAAGGTTGTTGTTGTGGTGGTGGTTACGGTGGGAGCCGAGCTGTTGCTGCCCTCTGCTGGTGATTCATTGCACCTCGTGTCAGAAAGCCTCACCTTGAGCACGTACTGCTCTCCCGTCAGGGAGTAGGACTGTCCGCCCAGGTTTAAGGTGATGACGGGCAGCGTCGGGATCTTGTCACAGTTCACAATGTACTAAAAACAACACAATATGCATCTTATTACCAAACACGTTTTCACCATCTGCTTACAACTAATAGATGACTCGATGTGTTCATCCAGTAAAACCCATCTTAGCCCAATTCCAACCTGCTGTTCCATAAAGAATCAAAACAATACTGGCCACTTTAAGTGGGGTTGTCCGGGTGCAGCCTACCTCTCCCTAACCCCGGATCCAGCAGTCCTACTACGTAATAGGGGTGATGGTAGCCTAGTGGGTAAGGAACAGTGCTTCCAGACGGAGCACCGGAGAGTCATGGGTTCGATCCCCGGGTCTGCCACCATTGTACCCCTGAGCAAGGTACTTAACCCTGAGTTGCTCCAGGGGGAATGTCCCTGA
>OOFB01003076.1:0-18110 GCA_900323305.1 Trachyrincus murrayi
CTTTATTATCCCGAGGGAAATTAAGGTGCAGCAGTTAACAGTAGGAAATACACAGGAGGAGAAATAGACACCACACATATAAACACAAAACACAAACACAAACACAAATTTACACAAATGCGTAGGTATATACAATACACAACAATACGCATAGTGCAAGTGCAATTGGTAGTACCAGATAATAAGTATCCAGCATAAATGGTACTAAAAATGAGGAATCAGACAGATACGGAGTTAGCAGCAGGTGTTGATGTGGGTAAGGAATAAAGTGATAAGTGATAAAGTGATAGAGTGACGGTGACTGTATTTAAACCAGTAGCAGTCTGTTGGCTGTATGTTGACCTCAGGTCACTGTGTCTCCACTGTCCCTCTCACGACCTGAGGTAGATGCATTAAATAGTCTGATGGCCACAGGAAGAAAGGACTTCCTGTGGCGTTCTGTGGTGCACCTGGGTGGGATGAGTCTTTAAATGGAGATGACTCTTTACTTAGCTTTCATGACCTCATCATCCGTTACAATATTTCCAAACACTTTGTTTTATTAGTTAAGTTTAAGATCAGCCTTTAAAACATCCGAATTTCATGGGGTTCTGAATTAAAATCCAATTGTAGATTTGATTTTGGGTGCACCTAGGAGAATTGTATCATACATCTATGCAAGTCTTCTATCACACCCAACGGTTTCTATTTCTGGCCAGAAAGAGTGGGAGAAAGACATGACTCATAAGAAGAGTGGTAGACTGGGATACAGTATGGGACAATGTTGCAGGGTCCTCAAAGGAAAAGGAATTTGATGGGTCTAGCACCCAATCCGTATTGTACATTTTTCCAGCGTGGGCCCTGAAGTGTACACTTTTTGGACCAAAGTAATGGACACTCTCACTCTCCTCACTGACCGGCATGCGTTTTCCTATTGAACCTGCTCTCCATCTTCTGAATGATGACTCAATCCAAATCACAGAGCGGGCACGCAAACTCTGGCTAGCAGCCAAAAAGATAATTGTCCAACACTGAATACCACCTCACATTTTCTCAATAAAACACTGGCTGAACTGCTATCTTGACATTCTATTTCTTGAACTTTCATCTGCCAGGATTAATAGAGCAAAACCCAGCACAGCCCCAGTGCTATTATTGTGGCTGATAGTCACTTTTGGCGTTGGTGAGTAGCCTAGCCGGTAATAGAGTAGCCTATATCCAGTGAATACATGGTAACTGTTTCTTATTGTATAAGAGCACGATAGTTATTTTAGTATGCCTATTTTGTATATTTGATTGCCATTCATATGACATCATTTATATTTACGACGCTTTTGTTAAGAATTTAAAAAAAAAAATGTTACTTGACAAAAATACAACCATTCCATATTTATTTGTAGTTATATTGTAGGCCTATGCTTGGTTTTCCAGTCAACCAGAGTCACTAATTAATTCGATTACGGACAATGGCAATCGCTGATTGCCATGAGTCTAAATGGCTTTTATTATATATTTTAGGAATGACAGCCCCCCTTAGTGACAATGTCACGCCACACATTTGTTTCCCCCCCTATTTTATATTATCTATTATGATTTATTATTTTTATTTATGTCTTTATTCATTATCTATGTATTAGTATTTATAACTGACGTTTGAGAGAGTTTTAAAACCAAGCATTTCATTATTAATGAATAGGACTGTTCAAACGATTAACATTTTTAATTGAGTAAATCAAATAACTTGATGATTTTAATGATTAATCTGTTTAATTAATTAATTAATTTAATCTGATTAATTGCTGCCACACAATCTACCATTGAGCCACATGCAGGTATCAACTGACCAGGGCAGAATTTACTATATTTTGAGAAGGAGGATTTTTCCATACTTGGAGGAAATGGTGCAGTGGCGCCGGCAGGATTCTATTTCATATTATGCACAAGAACCGAACCGCCCGCCATATGCTATATGTCTTGAATCTGTTCAAGACATATAGCATATCATATATCTCAATCAGCTCGTTCTGAATTTGATGACTACAGTATTTTGCGTTAGCTGGTGCATCAACACACACTGTTTCACATCTCCCTCAGGACGATATTTCAGAAGCGCTTGAAAATTACTACGCTCATCCATGTTTTGCTGTCCGCAAACGGCAGTTAGATCGATGACTGCTTTGAGTCCATATTTATTGCGCTCTATTGCTTGTTGGTGTGAGCGATCTAACTTAGACTAGCTCTTTCTCAATAAATGCAACATTAACAAATTCAGCTGCGGGCAGTTGTGCACTCATGTGAGCTGGTGTTGCTAAGTGTCTCGAAACTATTTTCTTTGCATTACTCCAGTCACTAAGTGCCTTCGTTCTCAGAATCATGTCTCCTGATGAGAAAATCATGCAAGCTACACAAAAAACGGCATCAACGCTTTTGCTGTAAATGCTCTCATCAAAAAAGTCCTCCGAAATGTTTGCGTTGCTTCCCACAGATGCTCTTAGATGGGGCTATCGACTCTCTATGAGGCTTGAATCTAGAGTGTAATGCTTTTAGTTTGACAGAGTCAGATGCCCTTTTGAGTTCATCAGCCTTAACAATGCCAATGTCATCTTGAGAGGCTGAGGTAGCACATACTGTGGATATTTGCTGCTGTTACAAAACATCTGAGTCTTCTGGGCTTGGACAACAGTCACTGATGGGGGTAGCTGCAACAGTAGATTCCTCCTGGGGATCATCATTTTGCAAAGCGGGATCATGGATATGTAGCTGGCTGCTAGCTTCTGTCACAATGTTACTGCTAGCAGCACTAACGTTAGCAGACTCAATGCTTGTGCTGCTCTTGGCAGAATCTTCACTGATTAGGATAGTTCGCTTTCTATTTTCAAAAGCCTGAAAAAGGTTAAATTGTTTTTGTTTGCTCATATTGTTTGCTAACACACAAGATGCCAACTACGATTAAGCGCCAGAGATGTTGATCATGCAATGATCTATAGCCAACACCAATCATCGGCCTTCTAATGTATTTGCGTCAAACGGCTTGAGTGTTCGTTGGTGTAATGTGTGAGTGGTGCAGCCAAAAATGCATCTCAAGCACATTATTCAATAAAAAAAAGAATCCAAAGACAGGATCTGCTGTTGTCACAATTAAATAAAAAAATAATAAAAAATACGGACAGATCCATTCGGGGCCACACGGATGAGCGTCATCATTTTCAGGCGCTTCTGAAATATCGTGCTGAGGGAGATTTGCTGAAACAGTATGTTGAAAATGCACCAGATAACGCAAAATACTGTAGTCATCAAATTCAGAACGAGCTGATTGAGATATGTGGAAAAACAGATTCAAGACATATAGCGTATGTGCGTGCGTGGGAACCTAGACGTTAAAGGTAGCCAACAAGCAGGCAGGCGGTTATTGTGCGTACTATGAAATAGAATCCTGCCGGCGCCACTGGTACTATCTATGGTTGGTACAAGTGAGTGCACTAAGCGAAACGGTCGCTGGGTAATTAGCCCACGTATGTGGCACCAGTAGGATTTTTAAAACTTTTGCAAATAATCTGTTTACCCGCCTGGACTACTAGTACTTGGATTATAGAAAGCAACAAACACAGATATATCGGTGAGTGGTGAACGTTTTGTTTTAGATATTTTCCACTCGATGTTCTATGAATGGTGAAATAATAGGCAGGAGGCAGAGCGCTACGTTCAAAGGGATTCTACGTGCGCTCTGTTAATAGAGTAAGCCAAAGTCGTTTCGATCAACAGGGTGGTGATAATAGCAGCACAGGTAGGCTAACTGTAAGCCCCACAGCTAAGCAAGTGGGCGTTTGTGCTGTGAAATGAGTATGGCTAATTAGTCCCGTCGTTGTGGGCATGATATGTGCATGTACTATTTTGGCATATAGTATGGTCAATTATAATTCCCATCTGATGCGTTCCGTGCATACGTTCCGTGATTTTTGTCTTTTTTTGTTCCCCCACCCCCCTCAGAGGTTTTGATGCGTTGCGTGCATACGTTCTGTGACTTTTTTTTCTGTGTTGCGGACAGAAAAAAATTATTGACAAAAATAATTTTCTTATTTACAAATTAAGCTCTGGATGCAAGACAAAAGTAGAGTAACGAGCCCATTTAAATGTCAGTAATTGTAATTGCGTTATTTAATTTGAAAAAGTAATTACTTACATTAGGCCTACTAGTTACCGCCAAAAGTAGTGAAATTACAGTAAGGCGTTATTACTAACACTAACCATACTAACCCTATTACCCTTAAACATTACCACAGGCAAGAGCACATCACTGTGTTTGCTGCACTTAGCAAACTTCCCTACATGTTACATTGTTGCATTTGTATGGAGCAGAGAGAAAAGAAAAGGAAACAATGATCAATCACGCTTTCTTTGTTTATTGTTTCATTAAGAGAGCCCTTATGCGGTATCACAGATATAGCGTTGTGCAAGCAATCTTTTAATCTACTTTACTATTTATAAACCATCGAAACAATGTGGAACCCTGGAATATGGTTCACCCGCAAATATTTTATTATATTTACTTGGTATCACTGAAGTACATTAAAAACATACCCATGTTGTCACAATATCCTCAGCCCTACGTCTAATGCACTCACAGCATGAGCAAACTATTTTTTACTTTTTTATCCCTGATTTTTCTCCATATTTCTGCCAAAGCAAGAACTACACAGCAATATACTGTATTTGTATATATACAGCCAATCATATATATGTATACTTTGAACAATTCGTAAGACGCAACATATATTTAAAACTATAGACTAATATATACTGAATCTGTCTGATCTATGCGATGCATACAGTATATTATGAATAAAGTCACATTTTTAGTTAGTGTAGTGTCCAGTTTCACTTGAAGAAGGGTCCTTTGAGCTTGGTTTGCACCTGGTCTCGCTTGGCCCGCCTCTCCTTAAGGTAGGCCTTCAGCTTGTCTGTGGAGAAGCAGACATGGGAGTCTCGGGGCTGGGAGACGGCTCGGTGGCCACGCACCCAGGGGCTCTGCAGGGACTCTGCTGCTGTGGGCCTCCCCCTAGACGAGGGGTGATCAGGAAAGTTCATCATCTGGTGCTCAACACATCTCAGTCATGAATACATTGTAGCCATTTTATCATGTTCAATTTAATGCTTAACACATCTCAGTCATAAATACATTGTAGATGTTTTATCATGTTCAATTTAATGCTTAACACATCTCAGTCTTAAATACATCGTAGCTGTTATATCATGTTCAATTTGGTGTCGTCATGAAAAAGGAGTCGATGTTTGCACACTGAATCAAATTTTACCCCATGAACTCAATATAAATGAAAAAATAATCCTTAACTGTTCAAACATCATGCACCATAGCTTGATGGTAAAAATGGTGGTCCTGTAGCTCAACTGGTAGCTAAGAATGTGCACATGTATGACGCTCTTGATAAAAGCATCCACCCCATGGCATATATTTATTTAGTTTACATATATTTCCAAAAAGTTGTAATAACTTATTATCCAAGTGGAAAACATACTACCACTGTGTTGCTCACCAAGCTTTGTGATTCAGGCTACTCTTCATGAAGTTGATGGCTCCCTCCGACAGACCAGGGTAACAGCGGCCAAACTGGATCTTCCCCTTCCGGATGTTTCTGTCCCGCTCCCAGCTGAGCTCTGAGTGGAAAGGACTGTCTGCACTGAACCTAGATGATGCCAGAAAAAAGGATTGTTAATTATATCGTTTTTCGTTTTTTGGCATCGTTAGAGAGAGAGAGAGAACTCTTATACTCACATAATGAAAGCCAAAACGCCAACGGCCCAGATGTCAGTCTCCGGTCCCACGCCGTGCCCTTCTAGAATTTCCGGAGCTTTTGGAAGTACAATGTAAACTGACAAAATAGACAGACATAACACATCCTCATAAAAGTAATGTCGTTATTTTGACTCACATGCAGGATTTCAATACGGAAAATATATTGCTTTAGAAATGATTAACTTATTAAGAAATGCATTGAAAAAAGATTCATTGAAAAAAAAGAGAATAGGTGGTGGGGTTGGTTAGGGTGAGCTAGTTTCTGCCATCAGTCCATCGCCCGTCAACGCACCTCTGCTGCTGCATTCTGTTGAAGGCCATGACGGCCAAAAAGTTGGGATTAGTTTGTCTCACTTTATGGTTTAAAATTGTAGCTCAAAATTATGATTTCAAATAGTTTACAGCGAGTTCAAAATTCAGAATATATTTTTTTGTTATATACTTATATACTAAAAAAATCCTCTGATAAGTACCTTTGTTTTCAGCCAGCCCCTGTATGTGCTCTATGTTGAGGGGCTGTCCAGGTGTGAAGGGCTGAGCGGAACCCAGGTCCACAATCTTCAGCTGGTTCTGGTCATTCACCAGCATGTTGTCAGACTTGAGGTCCAGGTGGATGACCCAGCGGCCGTGCAGGTAGTCCACGGCACTCAGGATTTGAACCAGCAACTCGGCCACATGCATCTCAGAATACAGATCCCTGTGAGGGAAGTTGTATCATTTATTACATATTGAATATTTCTAAATGTTATATTTCTTACGTTTTGCCTTTGCCGTTTTACGTCTGCCTCCTTAAAAAGATTGACACAAAGGACACTGATTTATGCTAGTTGTCAGTACTTTTATGTTGTCAGTACTTTCACAATTTTCGCAGTGGGTTGTGTTACATGATGTTGTGTAATACAACATTTAATATAAAATACATATACCACATATTATGATCTTTATACAAGTCATTTATTAATTTACTATCCATAATAACTTCCTGGTGCCAACCTCATCACTGTAAACACACACACACAATACATTCCTGGCATCAACCTCATCTGTGTATATATTACATACACATTGTGTTGCTCCCATGCATTAGATAATGGGACCATTTCAATGCTACATTCATCACGGGCGTGGCGGTTTACCTCTCAGCCAGGCTGTGGAGCAGCTCTCTGCCGGGGCAGAGATCCTGCACCAGCACCAGGTAGCTGGGGGTGATGTAGGCGGTGTGCAGCTGCACCAGGTGCCGGTGGTGGAGCCTCTTCAGGATCAGGTACTCCCGCAGCACCATCTGTCGCTGCTCGGCCTTGTACGGGGTGACCTTGGCCGCATACAACTGCCCGCTCTGCTCATCCCTGCACTGGGTGATGACGCTGAAACAACCCCTGGGGAGGGGGGGGGGAGAAGAGAGAGAGAGAGAGCAGGGTGTAGAGGGTAGGGAGAGAGAGAGCGAGACAAAGTTGGTAAGATTGATTTTTTGTAACTACAATCTGTACTTAATTTGTACTTTGATGTGTTGCAACTGCCCATGTCCACGGTTTAGACACTACGAACATTAGGCAGGCATTTAAACCATCATCTAGCTCTTATTACAGTTTTATTGTTACAGTCTATGGTTTGTGGAGGATCCTACCTGTTGATTTCAGAGAGGAAGCTATAGGTCTTGTGTAAAGGCAGTCTGTCCGCTACGACTCTAGTCTCTGGAGAATCTGTCTCAATGAGGGGGATGTGAACTTCTGTTGAGACAAGATTTTGCATTTTAGTAGCCACACTAGTGATACAGTACCTTATATAACTGTATTATCTAAACTTCAACTTTATGAACATATGTATATTAATTATTACAAAAATAACACGCCTGTAGTTATTGTATGCTGTCAACATTTTTATAATTCAGATTTCCAATTTTCCAAGTAAGTCAAAAGTCAAAGTGAGTGAACTTTTCCCTTGCCTTCGGGGTGAGTTGCCATGACAACGGGATGTGAGGGGTCACTAAAGGGCCCTGGCTCATCTTTTGTGATGCAGCCCACCCTGAACACGTATGAAGCCCCCCGGGGTAAGTCCTTCACCACAAAAATGTTATCCGTTACCTCCGAGAGAGCTAGCCACTTGGCACCTGCAGAGACACACAAGACCTCACATGATGCATTATGTCATATTTAAGTATTCCAATTATTGGATTTTGTGCCTGGGGTGTATTTGTAGTGAAAAGCAAGATGGTGGATTTGAGTTGCTAATTAAACTGAAACATTTTCAGGAGTTTTTATCTATGACCTGGACAACTTTTGATAGGCATGTATGTAGATTTTGGTGGTGAATGTTTATGTATTTCTTAAAGGTACTATGTGTAACAGAAATTCCTTCTCATTACTGGCCCCTTTGGTGAACTGTAGCCTGCTCAAGCCTGTGCATTCAGAGCACTAAAGCGCAAGCTCCATGGGTTGAGACTAACAATCATAAAGTAATGTTAGTTATAATCACAAATAAATGTACAAATTAACAACTAATGAAAGAACAGACATTTTTGCCATTACCCACGCTTAGAAGTCACTTCCTTCCTTTTTCCTGCAAAACCGGCCCGGTTCAAATATAATAGAAATCAGCCCACAGGCTGTTCTACGCAACAGAGAGCATTGGAGAAGGTCTAATTTTTTAAGTTACATTACAACCCGTTCATATATTGCCAATTTAAAGCGATTTATGCATGTATAAATCCTACACGTAGTACCTTTAAGAATATTACACAAGGAAAGTCTACTCATGGACTACAACATGGATATATAATAAAATAGTCATGAAAAAAAAGCTCTTTTGTGGTGATGTATTATTCCTTGTCACCCACCGTCCGGACAGTACTGTATACAATAAACAGCAGGGTCGATGGATTGGACTGGCTTCCAGACCAGAAGAACTCCACCTCCATCCAATTGGATCACATCAGGCCTGTTGGGTCGAACCGGCAGCACTGGAAAGATTGGTAACAGTTGTTTTTTTTTAAATAGGAGAGTCAAAAATAGAAATTATCTGGAGCCATTTCAAAATGAAAGATGACCAATACCTTTCGTCTTCTTGAAAGCAGGTATTTTAATGGATGACAGGAGCTGAGAGACTTTGTTTTTAGGGCTCTTTGATCCAGAGGAACTTTCTTTTTTAGGTGGGATTGGAGATCCTTTCACTATCGGCCCTTTTAAAAAAGACAGACCAAAATATTAGACTTTGAAAACACACCATATTCCTAACAGTATCTTTGTAATCTAACAGCATCTTTGTAAAAGTCAATTCCATCCACAATGTGTGGTGTACTATTGATATTTGATTTGCATTGTAATTTTAACATAAATTTTCTTTCTGACCAACAATTGTTTCCTCTTATGGAAATATGAGACATTGATTTTCAACCAGCTCACCTCCCTTAGTTAAGTCCTCCTTGCTGGATGATTTGCTAAACAGCTTCTTGAGGCTTGAAGCCGATGCCCTCATCTTTTTCCTCAGTGACATGGTCGGGGTGTCGGGCTTCATGATCTCTCCCAAAGTGGGGCCCAGCTCTGGGTTCTCCAGCTGGGAGTAGGAGTGGCCTGTCCAAGACTGCCTGCGGAAGATCTTCAGCAGTCCCAGCTTGGGTGACTTCCCCGGGGGTATCTTTATCTCGAGGGCTGGGGCCGACGCGTGTCTCTGGAGGCCCTGGCTGTCCTTCTTGGCCCTGGGAGGTCTCTCAGGAGCCTGGAGGGAGGACAGGCTGGGACTGGGGCTGGGCTTTACTCCAGAGGAGATCCTCTCCAGATGAATGCTGCTGCTGCTGGCTGATAATTTATGGTAAGAGCGAGTGCGGGTCCTGGGCGGTGGCTGGGGAAATGCGCTCTTTGGTTTGGACTCCACTTCCGAAAATTGGAGCAACCATGGGGAGGTAGAGCTCAGAGGCTCGTCCTGTTCACCGTACCTCTGCCCAGGCCTGTATCTGGCTGCAGAGAGAACATGACCCACGTCCTCGCAGGAATCAAGTCTGCTGGAGGACTCCGAGTCACCATGCTCCAGGATGAAGGACTCGGCCAGGGAACTGTGGGACCCTGCGAGGTTCCCCACCTCCACGGGTTGCCGATCCATCATAGGGCTCCTTTCTCCCGCATGGAGGCTGGAGCTGACCAACACTCCACCAAACTTGAGAGTCCCCTGAACAGGAGCTACGGAGCCTCTTCTTCTCGACGTCCGGCAAGTAACTGGCAGGGCCAGCAAGTTCTTCTGCACCACTTCGTCATCTGTGAAATCCTCCTTCATACTTTGAGTGCCCTCCCCTTCGCTCGGCTCCAAGCTTCGTTTGGGTGAGCTGGGCGACCGTCGAGAATATTCATCCAGGGACCTGCTCCTCCTATGAGGGGGCAGGTTAGCATGGGACAGACTAACGCCGCTGTCGAAGGAACAGGACTTCTGCATGGGGGGCTGAACAGACGCGCGTCTCTGCCCGCGGTTAGTCTCCATTTCGTCCTCTACATACTCGATGAGCGGCTCGTTGAGACGCCCCGAGAGGCTCCGGCGGAGGGGCTTGCGGCCTCTCTCTTGCTTCTTAGCCTGGAACTTGTCCCGTAGTGACATGTGTCTGGCAGACATGGGCGACAGCTGCTGGGAGGAGCTGTAAAAGGTGCTGCGGATGACGCAGCCGCGGGGGATGCGGCTGCCGTCGCTGCCCGACCACTCATCCCCTTCGGACAGGTAGAGGGACGGACTGCTGTCCCGACTGATCTTGCGCTCCCTCTGGGAGGTCTGCTGACAGGACATCTCTGACGAGCCCACCGACTGTTTGCTGATGCTCCTCTCCAGGACCCTCCTCGCCATTTCACCATCCTCCTCCTCCCCAAGCATCTCTTCCTCTTCATCCTCATAAGCTAAACGGTGCTTGATGAAGGGCGCTTGGATTCGAGCTCTCTCCGTGAGTGGGTCATAAACTTCATCCGTCTCTTCCTCCTCCTCCTCCTCCTCCTCTTCCTCGGTAGGGCTGGCGTGCTGGAAGAAGTCCCAGGAGTCGGCCTCGTCGTACTCCGAGGAGGAGCCACTGCTCATGGAGGTGCTGCTGTTATCCTGGGGCTCCCGGGGGACTGTGGCAGCCGTCTCCCTGAGGGGGGCCTCCAGGAGCTCTGGGATGGGCCTCAGAGTCAGCACTGAACCGATGCAAGTCAATGAACGCTGCGGAGAGAGATAGGGAGAAAATGTAATTGAAATAAAAAAATGTAAAGCGTTTTTCTTCTTTTTCCTGAAATTCTGTGATTTTACCTGTCAATTTAGTTTACAGGTATACATTCACAATAAAATTGTCTAAAATGTGGGGCAACTGATTGTCCAAAGTGTTGAAGCCATAGCACCAGATATGTTTTCAAGTTAAGCATAGACTTACCTGCCATTTCCTTCTTGAGATAAAGACCTTCAAATTCCTTGTGTTTATATCATCAGTGTCTTCAGCTGCATGTTCATCCTGAAACAAGTTCATAACCGGAAGTTACAATGAGTTCTGGCATTGCTGACTAAAGGCATTAAAAAGCAGTATATTAATCTTACCAGGAACCATTCATGGCTCAAGCACTCAAAGGCAGACTGTCTCCTCCTAAAAGGATCATACCATAAACAATTCATTTTTAATATTCATAGTTAAACAATTGATATAGGATTACATGTATGCAACCACACATATCTACTGTTATGCTGTATTGAAATGGTCAATGTGGTCACATGAGATTTTTTGTGTGCCTAGTCCTACTTTTATGATATAAAATCTGACTTGGTATGCTTGTCTCAATGTTTGTGGTACAATTGTCTCAGTGTATTGTGGCAAGACTGATAAGAAGCTCAGGTACTCAGGATCTGGCTGCAGGACCAGGCGCAGAAAGTCTTGGGCCTCGGGGCTCCGGCAGGTCACTTCGGGGGTCTCCCAGTTGAGGGTCCCCTCCCCCACCTTTAGCAGCGTAGCGCGGTCCGACTCCCCCGCAAAGGGGCAGCGGCATGTTAGACTGTAACGACATGTCATAAAAAACCAAAACAATTTCTCAATTAATCAATCCTGTATTATGATTATAATGCTGAAGCTTGAAAGGGAATACCTTGCCATGATTTCAGTGGTACATACCATAGATAGGCAATTACACCCAGGGACCTGTCAAAAAGAACATGAGAGAAGTTAGCGCCAAATGAAGACAAAGGAGATGACATGCAATCATCACTGTGCTATTCATATTTATCTAATCTAATGTAATACTGTTTAATTGGACTATTACAGATGGGTATGGTTTTATTGTGTCAAATTGACTTAGTGTTGCTGTCTACATCCACTACCCCCTATTTGCATCTGCCTATGTGATCCATCTACGTACATGGAGATACCACCCCATCTAGATCTGCATTTAACATGTAACATGGTAAATCATCAGTCAAACCCACCAAACATCAGTAGCCGCAGTGACAGGCTCTTGGTGAACGATTTCTGGGGCGACAAACTCTGGTGTGCCAAACTTGCTGTACTGATGTCTGGATGCGTCCATTTCCTGACTGAACCCAAAGTCACAGATCTTGATCTCATCTCTGGGTGGATACACCATCAGGATGTTATCTGGCTGTAGAAAAATACAGATGAACATAGATACCATTAGGCAATATAAATAATTCAGTGAAGTCTGACCATGACATTATGGAGGACCCAAACAATGACCGAACATCTGACTTACTTTGATGTCCAGGTGCAAGATGTTCATGCTGTGAATATGACAGATTCCCTCAAGGATTTGCTGGAGGTACAACTGAACCTGGGGTAATCAAACAGCATAGTTGACATTTATAATGTTGTTATACAAAGTGTATAAAGTAAAGTAAAATATATGATATCTGCATACCTCTCTCTCTGTGACTGATGCTTTGAGCAGCAAATGGTCAAGAAGTCCATAGGAACAGCATCTGCAATGTGGTTAGGGACTAAACACTGATTCATTGATGGCATAGTAAATTTTTCTGTACCATCTATTTGTACATTCATCTTGCAGGGTAAGAGCGAGTGATCATGTCTTAAAAGTAGTGTAAAAGAACTGACTGTAAAATGATCTGAAAACCCACCTAAAAATAGTTGTTCAGGATTAGAGAGGGTTAAAAAGTAAATGCTTCTGATTTTGATCAGTATTTCATTAGCAGGATACACTTCAGTGACCAAGACCAGGGTGCGTCTGGTGCAGAAGAAGTCCAGCAGGCAGGCCACCCTGGGGTGGGCCAGCCGGGACAGCAGATCCCTCTCCTGGAAGGCCCTGGTTCTGGTGCTGCTTCTCAGGGGCAGGAACTTGGCAGCAAAACCCTCTCCTGTCCTCCTGTGGACCACGCGTTTAACCACGCCAAAGGTACCCCTGGAGAACAGAGACGATGTGATGGGTGAGGGTCATTGGAAATCTCTGCTGAGACAACCCTATGTTGAATGACAAGCAGATCATCATGGCAATGTCAAACAATTAGCAAGTTAACCTTCCCACTTCCTCGTGGATGTCATAGACAGAGAACAGCTTTCTCCTCCTGCCCAGCTCCAACTCTCTCTCCTTGACCTCCAGTGGTCCTATAGGGAAACCATAACGTCAGCCATGAAACTTACCTGAGCACTGACACCGTATCCAGTCTTCCCACATGAAAAGAAGACGTACCTTCCTCCACGGTGAGCTGGGCCTGGCATGAGGTGTGTCCAGAGTCATTGTAGGCGAAGCAGGTGTACACGCCGCTGTCCTCCCCCTCGGGGCACAGCACAGTCACAGAGCAGCGGGCTCCATGCTGCTTCATCTCTACATTCTCATTGGCTGAGAGCTCCTCCTCATCCTCCAATCAGTGTTTAATATTTATATTAATGCTTAAGAATTCTGGAGAAGAATTGTTAAAGAAGATGCTTTGTGATGTGAAGTGGGTCCTACCTTGTACCACTGTATGTGTGGGGCGGGTCTTCCTGTGATGATGGCAGTGAAGACAGCTGATTGGCCTGGCTCCACACACAGGCTCTCTGTAGGCACTTGAATGAAGGGAGGAGCTGGAAAGAAAATAAGAAGAATTAGTCAAAATAAAGAAAACAGACTTGTATGATTACAGTTAAATGGGTCACACTAGTTTGTTGTGTGAGTACCATCTTGAATTTCCTGCATAGGCTCTGAGATGAAGAGCTCCTCCTCCTCTCCCTCCAGGTAATAAAAGGGTTCATGGATGGGTGTGGCGGAAGCTACAGCCACTTCAGGGTTACACTCAGCACTGCAAAGAGATATGCTCATCAGTGACTTATTACACTATTAATAGGAAAATGAGGGCAAAGAGACTCACTCCTCTGGGTTTCCAGGACCAAAGAGACTCCTGACAATAGACGTTGGACTGAAGTCAGTCTGCAACCATTTCTTCACAAGGACCGTGGACCAACCTTCTGAGTCTGCATCTGGGAAAATCAAAACCTCCATCTTAATATCTCTTAATACTTTCTTAACATGTGAAAGTAGAGCGGAAATAGTAAAAATCTGAAAAATCATTTTGGATCATATTTATGAAAACGTAATTCTACTCAAATGGCAAGGAGAGGAATGTTGAGTAGTACAATACCTTTACCTTCACAGAGATTGAGAGAGAGAAATTGCATTTCTTACCTCAAAATAACAAGGGTAAAAATCCCCTTTAACCCACCATATCAACGGGATATAGACCAATACCATTCCACAGGTGGGTCTAGAAGGACACCTACCCTGCACATGATCATTTCATGGTGGAAGAATGGAGAGTTAGATCAGCATGCATCAGGAACAGGAAGGAACACATGGGATCATGTGTTATATGTTACATGGTGTTATATGTTACATGGACTTGGATGATGACTTACATGAAGGGACCCTCATGAGAAACCTCCTGCTGTCGGACTCATGACGGAGAGTAGGATGACAGTAAATATGGACGAAAGAAACGGTGGACTGATGTCCAAAAGCAAATGAGATTTTAAAAAAATAAGTCCTGTAGTGCTAATTCAATCTGACTATGACCTTAAGATCTGATATACAAAGCTCACAGGATTCTATTAAATTAGATTATTTTCTACTCCATTATCATAGCATGTAAACAAAGGGTTATTTTGGACCACCAAGATCAGAACAAAATGAATGGCACAGTCATGGACTTCTGGAAATGAAAAAAAAATGGATAAAAAGGCAACCAAAAACATCAAATACAATGACTATCAATGTCTTTTGATGATGGATATGGATGTTGAGGGAAAAATGGTGACGTTGGAATGGTGTTTGATGTTGTTGAACGGTGCCATCAGAGGTGGTTGAGGTTGGTTGGGAAATGGAATGGGTTGTAACCTAAACCCTACCTTCATAACTCCTATGACATGGGGTGTAAGTAAGAGAGAGGTCTGTGAATGGGACAATGACAGTGTTGAAAGACACGGTACATGGGACATGGTAGGGGTGGGGGGGTGGAGTGTTTGGTAATGTAGGAGAGGGGGTCTGAGTTGAAACAGAACAATGGCATGTGCCCTGGTCACACTCAAAGTATTCCAAGTGTATACATTGTACAACTAGGGTGTTTACAACTGAGGAGCAACGCTACTAAAACTCTCCTATGGGCCTCTGGTCCCTGGGATGCATATTTACCTTGCTTGCCTGGGACTATCCTACCTTTAGGAGATAAATCCTGCGGTTGGACGTTCTCGCTGTCAATTGATGGCACGTAAGCGGGGCAAAGTCCTGCCTTGCACTTGGCACAGCCCATCTGATTCCAAAGCTAAAGCAGAACAACAAAATGACCATGGTAACCTAATGTAAAATATATGACTTTGTTATATTATATATATAGATATAATATATACTATTTTATTATTATTATGATGCATTCCTTGACTTGCATCTCCTACCTCGCACTCATAGAGCCCAATATCTGCCTCTGTGGGACTGATGATGGTCAGAGTCAGGATTCCACTGCGGGCATCATTTGATATCCCATACTTGCTGTAGTCAGTCAGCTCTCCGCCGTCTTTCAACCACCTTACAACACGCAACATTATTCAGTGATTAGTAAAGTCCAGGCTATGACTTTTAACATTGTAACATGTCATCTCCAATATTGGTGGTGGTGTACCGGACTCTGGGTAGTGGGGTGGTGAGCGTGGAGCAGATGAACTGGAGGTCCTCTCCTTCCATCAGACACGTACTCTCTAGCCGGCTTAGGAACCTGGGAGGAGCTAGGGAGACGGATAGGTATATTTCTAGGCTTTAGTAATAACCATAGTGTATGTATTATGTCTAGGACTATTGTATTGGTTTGAGTTTTGATTGATTTTCTGCTTCTCTAGTCTTCACTTATATTGATTTTTAATGAAGTTTTAAATATATAAGCTAATTATGATTTCAATCATATGAATTATTAGATAATATGAATTTATCATAATAAATATTTATTTTTAGTTTGTTTTTCATTTGGTAACTTTAATGTTAAAAAAGTCCCTCACATATGCAACACATAGACCTACCTAAGTATAGGCAAAGCTACCTTGGGTGACTCCCCTTCATCACTCTGACCCTGGCTGCTGACCCCCCCCCCCTGGTGGCATCTCTTTGCCACCATACACTTACCCTCTACCGTGACCTTAGCCAGGGTGCTGGCGTTGCCCATGGAGCTGGTGGCGTAGCACACGTACTGGCCCGAGTCCTCTACAGTCAGGCCATCCAGGATCAGACTGCAGGTTCCCGTCCGCTCGGCTGTGATGATGTGGCGGGGGTCGTCGTCCAGGTGGAGACCATCTATGAACACAAGACATTTACACTGCGTTAAGCACCGTTCAATCATTTCAGTTCAACTTTTAACAAGTTGTGAAGGTCTGTTGGCAGTGTAATGGTCGCTGTTGTTTTCCAATAGCAACAAAGCCATTTAGCAAACACTTTTATCCAAAATTACTTGACAATAAGCTAACCTAACCTTTGAGCCAGATGACTACAGGGACGGGTGACCCTGTGACTCTGCAGGTCAGCTTGATGGTCTGTCCCATCTTCGTCGTGACATCTGACAGCAGCACCTCAAACACCGTTGGGCCTTTTAACAGACACAAGCACATTGACAGAAATCAAAGAAAGTATATTAATATAACATTATATTATACATCTTAAAGATTCTCTGCATTTCAAAGATATTTGCAACAATTGCCAACCAACTGACAAGTGAGATTAAACTTTGAAAGCATTTTTTATAGAAATATTTTGAAAAGGCATGGATGTTATTCACTTTTACTTAATTGTTAATGTTTAATGTATTATTTATTGAAATGTTTAATTTCAAATTAAATGTAATTCAATTTAATTATGTCCCAAAAAGCGTCAAGGGGAATTAACATTCTCAAACTCAATCAATCCTTGATCAATTGAGCTGACAGAGATGAGATTGAGAGACTCACTGCAGGTGGTGAGACTAGAATGCTGTTGGAGCTCCTTCAGGTCTCTGAGCCAGGAGAGTTTGACCAGGGCAGAGCGCCCCTGCAGGGTGTAGGTTCTCACTGAGCCCCTGTGCTCATGGCACAGCACCCAGGACTTCTCATCTCCTCCTCTCCCGGCACTGTCCTTCACCTTCAGATCATTCAGCTGGGAGGGGAGGGAGGAGATGAAAAGGAGAGAGTGATATTGTGTCAATAAAACATATTAATTCAAAGTGTCATGATGTGAATATTCATTCCACTGTCCATGGTTTTCATAGTTTTAAAACTATTTGATAATTAGAAATGAATAATTTGCAATCATATTCATTACCCAAAATATTTTTGTTGTTTCATGCCAAGAAGAAAAAAAACACATCCAAATGCTAATTGGATGCTTTTTTTCATTTGCATTAAGCATAACCCTTTCCATCTTACCTTCATCTTGTTTTTGAAAGCATAGGTGTCAGTGTTTACACTGGGGCCTCTCTTCAATTTACACAGAATCACACAGGCCTTGAAAAGAAAGACTTGTCTCTGCTGCCCTCTAGAGGCTATCTTCATTTCTGGAGATTCCTCCCATACTGTTAAGACACCCTAAAAGGAAAGGTGCACAATGTATGTGCACATTGAAGTACTGACATTAAAAGGCAGTTTCCAAACAGTTTCACTTCCTGAACTTGATGGCCTAACAAATGTTGATTTGCTGAGATAATTGTTGGCATACAAAGTGTCCCATTCTCCTTTACCTGTCGTACAGGCTCGTTCAGGGCAGACAGCGGTGCAGGGTAGTTCTCTATGAGAGAGACCTGCCGCATTTTATCTGACCTGCAGGGTAGACAGGACACCATGGAGAAGGCATCCTCCAGAACACAACAGTTCTGGCCACTC
>OOFB01003087.1:7252-21734 GCA_900323305.1 Trachyrincus murrayi
GGGCCGTTGGTGGAGGGCATGGGTCGGACAAACTGGCCCTTGTTTCTGTTCATGGCATCGTATGGCCCGGGCCGCGTCCGGCACACGTCCATGATGTGGAAACATGACTTAACACTAAGTGTGAGAGACACAGACAGAGACACACACACACACAGAGACAGAGACAGAGACAGCAGACACAGACACACACACACACACACACACACACACAGAGAGAGAGACAAAGAGACAGAGAGAAAGAAAGACAGAGAGACAGAGACAAAGAGAGACAAGGATTAATGAACAGTTAATGAACAGAGATAGGGGATCCAGAGCTGGACATGGGGACTCACTGGTTGCTATGGGGGAAGTCGGGCAGGTGTTGCATGGTGACAAAGGGGTGGTTGAGAGCCTCGGTCGGGGCTATCCTCTTCTCTGCATCGATCCACAACATCTTCTTCAGCAGGCTCACAAACTCCCAGCGGTCCGCCTTATCGGCTAGCAAGTCGCTACCTTCCAGATTCATCACCAAGTTCACCTGCCACAAGGATAGTGGTTGAGGATTACTGTATTTGCAAATTTGAACATACAAACTTGCCATTTTTTGATTAGGCTAGATTCAAGTCTGCGACATAAATTGGTAGAATACACTAAAACACTAATCATTAGATGTGTGAAAGTGTACATCTTAAATTGAAGCCTGAGAAATGCTTTGATGGGCATATGTGCAGAATATTAAACAAAAAATGATGCACTAGGCTATTCTGAATAGTGAACATGTACACACTATTTTTGTGTGAATAACAACGGGGATTTCTGAGAAATTATATCTGAAAATCTAGTGCGTGGTTTTGAGGTGACGTGGCCGAGATCTAGATAATGTTGTGTGTTCGGAGTTCAACTTCCTGTGGTGTCAACGTACGTGCACTATGTCATCCAAACTGCTGAAAATGTACTTCCTGGCTTCCTTTGATTTCATTCCCGTCTCTTTCTCATGCTCATCCGTCGACTGCAAGGAGAACAATAATAGAAAAGATGACAACATTTAGTTTGACTCAATATTCACGTCGACGATGTGCTTCTAATAATAAGCCATTTCAATATGAACAAGTCCAACACAAATCCTATCAGATGAACAAAGACGGGGTTTGGGCATTTGAGCATTTATCCAGTGTACGCTCCTTAAATATCTTTCCTGTGCCAGTTCGCTTTACAACGTTGGAACATGTGCACTCATTCGAAAACCCCCACAAAGCAGTGACCTACCCAGCTTGTCAGCTGAATGCTGTGTGGATTTCGGATACGCCCTTCTCTACTAAATGCTTAAGGAGGTCCTAATTCTTAAGGAGGCCATTTTAAACGCTTTTCAATGGTTACTACGGTCCTGTAACCACTGCAGCGACACCCACATTTAGGGGATGAATAAAGTACGTCTGAACTTATCGCGCGCTAGCTGAATCTCGGGACCCTCACCTTTAGTCTCCATGACGCGTAGGGAGAGTCGGACTCTCTGCAGAAGAACCTCGCCGTCTTTGTGCCCACACTCAGCAGATGCTCCCCCGGAGATCCTTGTGTCTGAGAGATGTAGCGGATCTAGGAGAGACAGCAGGCACAACGCCGGGTTAGACTATGAAGGGTTAAAAAAAGAAGATTATAGGCACTCTATGTGTACTTGTTTATGTGGTGCTTTATGGGGACTCCCCCGCCCCCCCTCCCCCCCACCACCAGCGAGGGAGTTATGGTTTCCAATCAATGCCTGTTCCGTTACAACATCATAACCCGATCCAGGCCCCTGCCTTAATGGATGGCGAAAGCAGCCGTCCTCGCCCTGGTAATACGCTACAAGGACATCCAGGTTAGAGTGCAAGGCCCTTTACCTTCACATCCCTCACAGCCATCGACAAGCTACGAGCGCCGCTCTGGGGTGACGGCGGTCTGCGTGTGAGGGGGGGATGCGTGGCATGGCGCAGAGACCTTGAGGTTAGCATGGTGGAGAGACATTCCAGTGTCAGACCCATCCCGTGCACTGACGTGATGCGCGTGTGTGTGCATTTTCAGGGTCAGAGTGTCCGCCAGTGCCCTTCAGAAGCACGAGTATTCACACGCCAGCTTCTGAGCCAGTGAGTGGCGTGGCTGACGTCAATCGCACAGGGATGCGAGGGGACAACCTCCATTAGATATGAAGTGTTGCTCAGAGGCGAGGGCGGGGTAAGGAGGCCCGGCCAGGTAGAGGGGGCGAGGACCAGGGAGAGCGAGTGATGCATGGCCAAATGTGGCGGAGTAGCATCGCTGTTGTTTCAGAACACCCCGTACAGCAGAAACAACAGCCTTCGGGTGTCAAAGCCTCTGGCCACACACACACACCCTCTTTAAAAACACAAAGGTCCATATCTAGCAAAACACCAAGCACTGTATTGCTAAAACCCATCTGAAACTTAAGACAAACAAAGAGCCTTTTGCAAACACAGTTAAGTTTGCAAAACTTAACAGTTAAGTTTTGCAAACAGTTAAGTTTGCAAAACTTAACAGTGGGTCCGATAGCTCCGTCCAATAGCTCCTGCACAGCGCCATCTGTATGCATCGATTTTCACAAGCTAAAATGGAAACTTTACACGTCTGAATTGCAGATAAAAGGTTTCTGAGACAAGAATAGTACTATGCCAACAGATCTACTTAAGAGTTGAACCTTCCACACGGTTATTAGAGATCACAGGTGGGCTCATGTCAATATACAGGAGAATGTGTTACCACCTGCATGTAATGTTGAATGATTAATACAATACGTCAATAGCATCATTATATTGCACCATGAGCCATGAGACACTGCATCCCCTGGGATTGTGATGGCCTGCAATGTGGATGTTATTCCTCCTCTTCTGTTTGATATTAGGGCTTGACACAATGATGGAGATCCTCTCCAAAGGCACACCTAAATCACCTAGCTTTATAAAACACACCGTGGGTGTGTTCCTGCACTCTGTTCTTCACTGCTCTCGCTACCATATTTGATTTACACATGCTAAGGTACATCATCACTCAAAATGTCTCCCCGTTTGGTCCATTCTGTCCCTCAGACTATACCAGGGGTTGATGGGAGTTCATAAGGATAGGTACATTCACATGTATGTGCTTCGCATGTTAAGCAGCTTTGCAATGCAGATGCCGTGACACATTTCAGGAACGGCAGTTGGCATGCAAACAGAAACTAAAAACAGAGCGTGGGCAGGGAAAAATTCCAAATGCAGAAAAACCCTTAGTTTTTGTGAAAGGCATGCCTTACCAGCCCTTCGACACAAACCCACTGACGTAAACCTATGGGTTTAAAGAGAGCTTAGCAGCGAGCCCAGGCCTGTAGCTACAGATAGGAGGCTGTAGCTCAGAGGGCAGGGAAAGCAGAATGAACTTCTATTGAAAGAGGCATTTATTATGACAATGCAAACAGCAATTGGTTACTTCTACTACCGACAACGTGTTACTTCTAGTCGATAACACATTGGTGTCAAAAGTCCACCGTATGCCCAACATAAACGACTGTGCATCACCCACCTCCTCTATGAAGCTGGGGTCTTAACCACCGTGCATACCTTTGCATCGACTGAGGTCTGGTAATGTTGAAAATCATGAATCAACCTGTTGCTTAAACAAAGCCCTGTGTTCCTCTTGAAGGGAGTCGTCAGTAGAAGAAGGCATCATTTTAGGCTGTTTAAATGGAGATGTCCACAAGGCAAAACAATACTTATGCCATCCTAGGCCTGTACATGCACTAGCCATGTATCGACTTCTCAATGAACATTCATCATCATTTTTTTGGGGCATGAAGGACCGAAGCAACACCAGTGTAAAATAGCATAAAAATGAACATTAAAAAAAAACCAAATACAAAAACACGCACACACACACTTTTCTCACTCCAGCCCACCAGCCTAACAAAAACAAACACTTACAACAGAATAGTCTCTCTCCTGCCTACAACACAATACAAGGATGAGAGGCAGAGACAGAGAGAGACAGAGAGATACAGACAAACACAATTGACGAGAAACATGCAGGGAGAGGGAGATAGGGGGTGGAGGAACTCCCAGGTATCAAGAGCAGCAGGGCTAACTATAGCCGGTGGTGCTGAAGTGCCATCTAAGTGCTGAGGAGGGCTGTCACGTGACGCAGGCAGAGCCAGGAAGCTGCAGCGCTCCTTAGGTACACGCTACTGCTGAAATGGTAATATGGGTGAGGTAAGGCATGGGGGTGGGTACAAGACGATGGGGGAATGGGGGGGAGGAAATGAGTTAAAAATACATTGTGCTGCGTGGGATGGAACCAGACCCCATGCAGAAAGATAAGAGGAAGGGGAGGGGAGGGGGAGGGGAGGGGGTGAGGGCAGCAGCAGCAGCAGCCGCCCCTGGGGCGCCGGCGGCCTAGCCTTGTAGGATGACTCGGTGACATCCCACACCAGCGGCATGCTGGGAAACAGGAGAGAGCCTGTGCCACAATTAGCCTGCAGCCATGGCCCTATGAGCGGAACTACACGTGGCGATTATGTCCATCGTCAACATTTAGTTGCCATTAGTATTAGAGATGGCCTTAGGAGGCCCCAAAGCCACCATCAACGTAATGAGAGACCCTTTGGTGGGAGTGTCTGTGTACTGCTTGGTACAACACCAACAAATGCAAACGTTAAACAGGCAATTAGTCCGGAACTTTGGGGCTGTACGGTTAGTTGTGCGTTGGGATCCATTTATATTAAAACTGTGTATAAGTGGGGGATCACTGTCTAGTCGTCAAACACAACTCTTTGGCTAAAAACTCTCAGGAATGCTTCAGATAAATGACCTTCAGCAGTGTAGCAGCCAGTAGTCCCGGTAGTGCCAACAACAGCGCACAGCACAATTCAAGCTTTAAAAATCATATTTTTTTTTGAAGATAGCTACTCAGCTACGCTGAAACCATAACGTTGCCTTGTTAAAATACCAGGAAACGCAGCACCCAGCATTCAGTTGTGCTGCTGCTATGCATTACTGATCCAGATACAACCAAATTGGCTTCATTGTTCATTAGGTAAACGTAACACGCTGGC
Organism: Trachyrincus murrayi; assembly: GCA_900323305.1. Taxonomy (NCBI): domain Eukaryota; kingdom Metazoa; phylum Chordata; class Actinopteri; order Gadiformes; family Macrouridae; genus Trachyrincus; species Trachyrincus murrayi. Next base: position 12,303 of record OOFB01003087.1, read on the forward strand.
TGGGGGTACGGGGTTCTGTTTGTTCAAAAGGTCAGTGCCTTAAACCACACTGTCTGCTAAAAAAAAAGATGTTGGTTTCTACTCCATTTTAGCTTTTAGCCTCCTCTTTTTCTTGAGCTTTTCCTCTTGATCTGGGTCTAACTTCTAGTCTGTCTTTCCAGTACATGGTCTCTCCTCCCTCCCCCTGTCCATCTGTCGGTCTGAGGCTTTCCCACACCTCCCAGTGGGCATCCTGCTGAAGGACCCCCACCCGTCTGAAGAAGCCTTGGGAAACTCTGATCCGCCCGTGCAAAAACAGATTCATATATTTAGCCCAACGCTACGAAGGGGTGGTCAGGTCTCTTTCGGAGGTGTTGAGTTCGCCCTTCTGCCATAGGCCTGGGGGGAGAGTGTGAAAAATTATGCTAAGAATAAAACGTAAGTTGGCAGGGCTGTGGTCTGCAGTGGGGCCAAGGGCTGTAATGCAGTAAAAAGCATGGGACAGCCCTCGGATCAGCAGACACTCACTGTTGCAGAGCATCAGGATGAAAGCTGGGGTGAAAGCCGCTCTGCATTAAGCCTGGATCCATCTCATCCCGAGAACTCATCCTGAGTAGAGGTGGCAGCCCACACATACACATACACTTCTCAAGTCTCAAGTCTCGGACAGTTCACTCTGCCACAACGAGGCCTCATTTCTACAATTCAAGAACAACAACACCACTATCCGGGCCTGTTACAGCCTCTCACCAGAGTCTGGGGTCTCCCTCTTGTCTCACATAATCCATGCTTCTTACCCTTTCCTGCCTGCAGCTTCTCACAAGGCTGGTGTTCACTCCAAATGTGTTTCTATCTTACTTGGTATACAGCTAAACCTCTTTAATGCTCTGAGGAGCGAATTAGGCACATTTTCACACATACTAGTTTGGAGGCACATGTGCTCTTCACTCTCGTGAAGCACATGACCAACCTTTTTTTGACCCCTGCTTTAAGACAACTGGCCAAAGACAGTTGGCCAAAGACAAGGGTTGGTCAAACAGCCACAGCCTGACCATCATGTGACCAAACCATTCTCTTGTGGGTGTTTACTTACTCCATCCGTCTTCACAACTGAGACATCCAGTAGAGGACAAGAAGGATAGGACTAGTATATGGCTAATGCACTTAAGACAATTAAGAGCCATGGGAAACAGAGGCTAAGCATTGTGTTACTAGAGATGGAGGATTCAACAGCTGTTTGGACAAGTGATAGAGTTAGGTGAAGGAATGAAGACAACCATGTCCCAGCAAAGGATCTCCCGCTATCTGTCAACACCGTTATCAACAAGCAAAGTGAGAAGCCAGACCGTCTAAAACTGAAAATAGGCTAAATGAGAGATGGTGTGTCAGGGAAAGAAACCATGATGAAAGTCATGAGTAGTGGTACAAAGCATCCGTTTATGATCACAGGAAGTGAGTGGGTGCATAGAGGAAAATGACGTACATGAAAGAAAAAAAAAAAGGGGGTGAGGGGTCAAAGCCACAATAAAATAGAGCCAGTTAGAGCTAATAAGTGAGGAATGAGATTATGTTTACCTGGTCATACTCCAGGGAGCCGGGGTAGAGGGGCCATCCCAGGAAAAGCTCCGCTATCACACAGCCCAAGGACCACATATCTATGGCTTCACAAAACGGCAGTCCCAGGATAATCTCTGGAGCCCTGCAAAGGGGAAGCAAAATACACAACTGTCAAAGAACTGTCAAAACAAAAGTTGATGCATAGCATTATAGACCTTGTAAGTGACTGCCCATATAGGGCTGTGGCACAAGCTAGCGGGACTCATTGACATAGACGACCTATTGTTAGCCAATTCAGAATTTGACTTGTAACTGGTTACAGGAAAACAGAAACCATTAGCACAAAAGAGACAAAAGAGGCAGACTGTGACAGAGATGATTACTTGAAAGCCCAATTCCTTTTCCCCCATAGAGAAGTGTGGCAATGTGAGCAATGATGATAAATAATGATAATCACTAAGGAGAGATAGATGAGAAAGAACACAAATATTCAATAAGTGAATGGAATAGTTATAAATACGCAAATAGACAAACATTTAGTTGACTTTAAATAAATACAGGCCTAGTTTTCTTCCACAAAGGTCACATTCAAGTCTTTGTATACACACGTACTATTGTTATTGCATTGTCTATTAAAACACTACCATCAGCCACACAGATGCTTAAAGCAGATTGATAACCACTGCTATGGCTCTTCTGTTGACGGGAGCTCAGGTGTGTGCATGTGTGCTGCTTAACACGCAACAGCAACAGGTCATTAGTGAGCCAGCTATCTGTGCGGGTCCGCACCAGCCGGAAATCAAGGGGATAAGCCAGTGGGTTAGCAGGTCAGAGTGGCCGGGGTGAGAACTTAGAGAAGCTGAGTCGTCTGCTCCAGAGTGGTGGGAGAATTAGGAGCACAGTCACTACTCTGTCCTGCAGCTAAGTGCTACTTCACTGTAACCGCAAGTAACACTGTAATAGCACTGTAATACTGCGTCCACCGCGTAGGTGCTGCTGACGTAGCTCAGTCAGCACCCATACGGGTAAGACCGCCTGACAATTGTCCCTGGTCCAATGTTTTGAACACAACACCTTTCCTGGTACATGGCTCATCTCCAATATCATGACAGTAATCAACTAATTTAACCTAGACTAATTACTAACACACAGAGGCAATGGAAAAAAAACATTCTTTAACGGTGTATTAAAGTAATTGTATAACACCCACACCCAACTACAGGAACAGCTTAGTTTCTATGTTTATACCCATTCCTGGTTAAATTAGTGCCAAATGGTGTCACGTATCATCTTCTGCATGGTAGCCAAGAGGCATCCCCTAGGCACCAGTTCTAGACAGCCATGCGTGCTATGCGAGATGTTATTGTGGTTGGATTCTAGTTAATAATGTTGTCTAGTTAATAATGTCTAGTTAATAATCCATTCCAAGTTGCTGCAGTACATATGGAAGAGCATGAACATGTTCATTCACACAATAAAACACTGCACCAAAACTTTTAATGGGCTTTTTGACTAACACAGTTAGAAATACAAGGCAGGACAGGTGCTTCTAATACTGGGCCTATCTAAAGAGAGGTAGACAGCCTGGCTGTGAAATCCTTTGGTCTCACTGTGGTGAGCGATGGAACCTGCATATGGATGGCGACAGCCAAACTAGGCAACTACCAAAATAAGCTCCAGACATTCAATCTCACGGTAAAAGCAAATGCATGGTGCAGCCAGTACAGTATGCAGCATAGCTGCAAAAACCCACCAGACAGGCATGCCAACCATTTCAGCTTCAAAGACTACGCCATTTTTAAGAACAACAGGCATTTCCGGGACCAGGGCTAGGCTCGACAAGTGATTCCATGCAACACTGCCTGGTTATTCTTGCACGTATCCCTACGGTTTGCAAGCCTGATGAACACAACGGTTAAAAAAAGATGCCTTCAATATTGACTGTGATTTCACCCCCAGCCCCAAGAGCGGTCATAATTTATGTTTTACATTTGACATCAATAACCAAAGTGTTGTCAGCATAAGGCAGTAATCCAATTGATAATTGATGGCCGGAATTGCATCATAGAGATTCAAGAGCATGTACACATGGTTGCTTATCTTAGTTGCATAGCTTATTAAATCTGCAGCCAAGATGTCGAGAGCCAAAAGGAGCCGTTTGTTGTGTTCAGCGGACAAGCGAACACAAGCATGTTTTGACTCATGCCTAAGGTAGGGAAGTCAATTACACAGACCTAAAAAGCAACATGTGCCTGAGTGAGCATAGATATAAAAGTAAAAAATGTGATTTTGTGTGTTTCCGAAGACAGCTGTAGGCTATATTCTGACAACATTTAACAAGCTACATGTGGTGCTATGCTAAAAACACATTGGCCATTGATTTGAACTGTCCTTAGACTAGAATATTCTGTACACATATTCTTACTATGAGACAATGAGAACATGTGTACATATTATACTACAGTGTAGGAAATGCATTACTTAATTTATTGTACCAATTATTTCCATTAACCATGTCTATGTCTATGTCCATGTAGACAAGGCAATTAGTTAACTAAGCAAGGGATACAAACACGTAAGCATGGGAAAAAAACGGCCGGCTCAATGCCAAGAATACAAACTCATAACTACTTATCAGCAATCAAGAAAATGTGGTGCATATTGAATCACCAGCTACACTGCATAATGTTCTGCAATTGATTATCAGTGGTGAGTATGCACATTTCTGAGAACAGACCCACTGAAAGTAGATAAAACGGAAAAGAGCATCGACATAAGATAGAAAACTATTTGTCTCTTAAGATAGTTGAAGATGGGCGGGTGTTCACAACTCAAGAGGAAGCAGTCGCTGTCACAATGCAGCGTTTAATCTCTCACAGCACTGGATCTATAATTATGTTTACCTTGGACTTTCACACAAATCATATCTGGATGTTTGTATAAATATGCCATGAAGTAGGCCTACACTTGACAACTAGCCCCAAACCAGGTCATCTTAAGCATTCGCTGAATTGAAAATATGAAGCTTATTTCAAAGAGGAAGGAGTCATTTAAATACAGACGCCAAATATAAGGAAACTACATGCATATTACAGGCCAGGTTTGGCAATTATTCTTCTGACTGATAAAAATGCTAGGGAGAGTCAGGGAGAGATCAGAGTCCCAGGAAATCTGAAATAATATATACAAAGCACAATTCAGTGTTTCCCCTACGTGCATCCAGCAGTGGCACAGCACTGCCGCTGGATTACTAGCACCATGCAAAAAAGACTTTATGTTGTACGCCCCAAATGCTATTTGTTTGATTTCAAAACATATATATCATAGGTGCTCTCTACTGCACCCCCCTCAATTGTTACATTGTCATTGGAGAAATATTGTGGAAAAATACTGACTGCTAGTGTTCTGGTATAGAAGAATAAAAAACGCATGATGATACTGTAGGTGGCATTAGCTCATAAATGGCTTAAGACTAAATGTAGGAAGCATGAAGAGAAAAAGCAACACAAAAAGACTTAACAGTAGAAAGTAGCCTACATATTTTATTGTGTAGAACAGAAGCAGTATTATGAAACCCAGACGATGGGATGGATACAAATTGCAGACTGAAAACTGTATTTGCGCTAACATTAATGCCAAAAATGTTGGCTCTTGCACATTGTGCACTTTCTGTTGGAATGCACCAGAGCCCTACTGGAATCATTGATCACACTAAAACCTCTCTGCGCCCAGGCACGTCAGCACCGTGCACGCATACACGTCAGCACCGTGCACACGCACATCAGTAGTGTGCACACGCACATCAGCACTGTGCACATCAGCACCGTGCACATCAGCACCGTGCACATCAACATAGTGTACCTCACACACACCTCAGCTGGAAAAATCGTAGGGGAAACAATGCAATTGCATAACTACAATTATATAGCACTGTGCTTTTCTGAACCACCAACCAACACGACATCTCTCAAAAACAAGCATACACATCACAAGGGACTCAAAGCAGCTTGTTGTGACATGAGGCAAGGGAGGTTTGTCAAATGCTATTACTAGAAAAGCTACCACTTCCAAAACGAATGGCGCTTTTAAAAAGATTAATAAACCATTCTTAATCAACCACAATTTATGTGGCAGAAGGAAACATTTGCAGGAGTCCATCCATCCATACCAACTTCAAACTGATGAAAACATGCATCACCAAAGGAGGCCGAGGGTCGCCATGGTTACATGACTCTAATCAATCCAGCTCGTATGCCTTCACTGGTATTCCTAGAAACTAAATTTAATTTATATTCTTAGGATATGCTGTGCAGACCAGAGGGAGGTACAAGAAGAGCGAAAGGAGCAGCAAGAGGCCTTCTGATCCTTCAGTCTCATGTGTATTGATCCTTCAGTGAGATGGACACACACTTGTTTTGAGAACTACAAAACAAAGACCATCAGTAATTCTGTATTGCCATTACATCAGACTAATGGATTTCTGTTTACCACCTGATCTAAACTGTGAATCTAAAATATTTTTTAAATAAGCTCAGGGCTCTCTATTTAACACTAAAATGTTGCTCACTACAGAACCACTGTCAGAGCTACACTGTGAGGCACAGGATCAATGAGCCAATTGTATGATAACAGTGAGCAATCTTGTTTAAAAAGTGCTCTATAAAAAATCTGGTAGTGTAGATGAATGACACCTGGAGTCATGGGTCATCAACACAGATGGGCATCTCCATGAGACATAACCATTTAAATCCATGAATGGATTTAAATAAAGTAGCCTATTTTGCATGATGGGTGGGTAGAGGGTTGTCGTGCAGTAAGCGATACAAGAGAATAATATAAATCTGATTCAGGTTTCCTGTTGATCGGGCCAAGGAGAGATCAATCATAGCCAATTGAAGGGCGTTACATAATCATCACAAAATGGATCGGCTTTCTAGTCAAAACACTGGCCAATTGGGAAGTTCCTAGATTTGAAAGGCAGATAACTTTATAACACACTCCAACAATAAGCGCTGCACACAATAGCGAGCCAAAAACATCCACGGCTGTCCAGCCTTTATCAACAATTATCAGAGTACTTAAATTCAAACCCGTTGACACGGTCAAAAATGAATAAGATGAGGACATTATGTTGTATTAGTCACCAGTCTAGCATATGAGTATTATGTCTGTAGTGTGATACCATTATGCGGTTTAATGGTTAAAAATAAATGTGTACAAAATGAGATGATGGCTACATCTTGACAGGGGAAGTCCAACCATGGTTGAACTGAAATGAAAATGAAAATGAAATGCTCCAAAAAAACATTCCACATCACCAGTGCTATCAGGAAAACACCTTCAGAGAATACGAAATAGAGAAGAAGAAAAAACCACCTAATTTGCTGGCTAGCAGACTAGGGCTTTAACCATATATTGAGTTCTTCATGACTTTGTACCTAGATTTACATTAGCAGTAGGTGCATAGGTTTAAGTGTAGCGCTATTTCAATCATTTACATCAGTGGTCTAGCTTTATTCTTATGCTTAACATGTTGCCTGTACATTCAAATTGTATGTTTCAAACTTAAGCAGAGGATGTTACCTAAAATATGAATACAAATAATGAATAACCAATTTTGTATACAATACGTTTAGTACATATTGATGCATTTAGCTTTAAGCTTCAATCTTCAGTCTACTCCACTAGTTACTTTTTGGTAGTCACATCATTGGGTATGAACCAAACATCAGTACACCACTGCACCAGGACCAGTGTGGGACCATTGCGTTGTACCAGGTGTAGTGATCAGGGCAAAGACAGCACTGAGAAGGAAATGAAATGACAAATGAGGCCTAGACTATGCAGCAACACGAGATGAACTCGCCGTTCCCCTGAAATTCCAAGAGAGAGCATCATTGTTTTTGCCTCAGAGCCTCAAGACTCCACCACATTTTTGCGACTCCCTTGTGGTTTGCCGTTACCCAATAGCATCAAGACTTTCCCCCGGTCACAGGGTTCAGCGGCCTGTTCCTTCACTCCACAACAGCTGGTTCCCTTCCTCCCTGCTCTGCTCATCCGTCTCTCATTCCGACAGAGGCCAAGATGGAAGGCTGCGTTATGTTCACAGAACAAACACAATAACAACCATAATGCATGGCTGGATACAAAAACAGGCAGGGGACATAGGGGCCACTAAAGAAGCCTTGAAACTAAAGCCTGTCACTGTGCTGACATCACACAGAAGGCTGGGTCAGGGATATGTCCTATCTCAGACATGATAAAAGGTGTCCTTTTGTGATAGGGATTTTTTTTCTTCATTTCACTGCCCATTTATTTGGGCCTGACATTTCCCAGCTATTTAAGACATGAAAACATTAAGAGTTAAATCGATTGGATTTCCGGAAATGATATCTACATTTATACAATTTAAATGTACGATAACAAAGGGACTCCATAACATGCCAATTAGGTCTTTGATTGAATTGGAGAAGCCCATCAATAACACTCCTACAGGTTTGTCCAAGATGTCCTGAGAAACCAGTTCTACTAGTTAAGACTAAAAAAGTCATGTAAACATTACGTTGCCTTGCATGATTATCAGCGAGTATGCTCAGATGATTCATCCTAACAAACATAGCCAGACGGATCACGGTATGCTCGGTATACCATAGGGTCCTGTGCATTTCTAAATGTCTTGTGGCAGCCCTACTTTGTATTCATGGGCGATTGCCGTTCATGGATCAATTCTACGTTACACAAATACAAGTCAGCATGAACAGAGTTGAGGTTACCCATGGGAACACACATGGGCTTAAATAATATGGCATCACATATCATAAATCTCAATCGTGTCCCAACCACTTGCACTGCTGAGATAAGCATATAGAGTTGCAAAGTCAAGTGCAGGTAAAACTGGTTGGACATCAGGGCATCCACAAATAATTTTCCCGATGGCTAAAACAGATTAAGAATATTACGGACAAATAAATGATCTCTATACTTAACATTCAATGCTGTGATCTCAGTCTAGAAAGTGTGCGGAAGTTATGTTGTTTACGGGTGAAATTACAAAACCGCTGGCTCCATAATGGAAGAATGGAGCCTTTCTGCAAGTCTTTGAGGGACTGTAATTCCATGCACCCTCATTAAACTCTGAATTATTCATTGGAGCACAGAGAAGGTTTAAAAAAACGTGACGTCGTAGCTCTGGATTTATGTGCACTTCAGTGCAATGATACATATGTAAAGAACAGGCCACATATTAAGTGTAGTTTCTACTTCTGAATTGAACACTCCAGAAATATCTGCAACACCAGTTCAAGCCTATCGCCCTTCAGAGGAATCCAGGCAAAAAGAAAGCAAGAAATTCCAGGCCCATCTGCTTACTGTCATTATAAATCATACATGTATGTGTAAAACTCACAAGGTTGTTGTACAAATTAACTCTGAAGGACATTTTGTTTCTTGGAGTGACTGTAAAGGGACGTAAAGGGTCCTGTTTATATGACATAATTTTGGGCAATTATAGTATGTCGGAATATTCAGCACACAAACAATCCCAATTAATTCCAAGGCAATCTCAATGCATTCAAGTGCATCTATATTTAACCATCTTGAATAAAAAGGGTGGTTAACTTAAATTGTGGGTGCGTGTCAACACAAAACTGCCATACATATTTCAATCTTTTGAAGTCACACACACACACACACACACACACACACACACACACACACACACACACACACACACACACACACACACACACACACACACACACACACACACACACCCACACACACACGAGCCCTCTCCCTAACACCTTGCGGTCAACGTTGCCTGCAAAAGCCGTAACTGCTTGTGTGCGAGCGCTAGCCTGGGAATCAATTTCCTCCCATTAGTTTGGACTTAAACAT
>OOFB01003093.1:3313-15582 GCA_900323305.1 Trachyrincus murrayi
AATGTGCCTGATGTATACAACAAACTGGCCCTGTTTTGGATTATAGGACCTGCTATGGTGTTTGGTGTGTGAGAGAGAGAGAGAGAGAGAGAGAGAGAGACACACACACACACACACACACACACACACAGAGAGAGAGAGAGAGAGAGAGACAGAGAGAGACAAAGACAAAGAGACAGCTCCCCGGTCAGCAGTATGGACGCCCTGGTGATTACAAGATAGGACTGTAACATAATTCAGGAGGCCATAAATCTAAATATATGGGAAATCAATTTCACCACAACTAAATGAGTGCGCATTCGTGTTTCAAATCACAGACTTTACTAATTGTTTTTGAATCGAATGGGTTATTTACAACAGATGAATGAAACAGATTTGAGCTTATAAAAAGTGTGAGTTCAGAATCTCAGGTCTACATTTTTTAATTTAAGAGCCTTATCAACTGGGGAGCAAAAGCGTGTTTGTATGACAAGAATGAAAGGGTAATGAAACACAAGATAGAGTTGGAAAAGTTTGGAAAATACTTTTTTCCTGAACTTCCTGGTTGTAAGAGAGTTTTGATTGGTTCCCCCATGTTTTAGAACCGTGTAGTGGGCGGGGACAAGCAGAGATGGAGTAACATATAAAAAAAGGACATTCTCAAAGCCACCATGACTCAGCAGTGGTGGACAGGCACGGCCATTTTGATCAAGAAGAAACAAGAAGGTCTGCTCAGAGGTGTAGTGACCTGAGAACTGAGAGAGTGACCAGGCAGATCACAGCCTCAGCATACCAACACAGGCTAAGTGACCATGTAGCACAACAATACTGGACTGCATTCATTCTATGCTTCATGTCCCAGCTTTGATTAATGATTTCAGTTTGACACCAGAATGTGCCCTTTTGTACGACCAGTACTTCACCTTCACACGTGTCATTGTCTACACATTGTCCACATTGCTTTGTATATTGTAATGTTATTTATATATTGTATGTATATTGTAATGGATTTGCATGATATTATCTGTAGTTCACTATTTCTACTTTTGCTACTTTGCTTCCATTTGTCCTTCGAACCGTTTTATTAACTCTGCGAACAAAGGTAATGAACAAATTGTTTCCTCGCTCAAAGTAATTACAACCAATCAATGGGCAGTATAAGCAGAACCCACCAGCCTAATGAAATTAATGGGAGCCATTCATTGGAAATCCTTGAGCCCATGTTACCATGTTCTTCTCACAAAGAAGAATTACATTGGACCTCTCCATGCACTTATGCACCACAAAACCTCTGAAGCCCGCAACCAGTTAAATAAGGCGTAACTTAGGACGACAAGATGTCTTTATGGAAGCAATTTTCACTAATCCAAAACACTGACTGGCTCTAATGAACATAACTTCTCCTCCGTCATGCCTCGAACTTGATCGACCTCCTCACTTGGATACAGAGAAGATGGTTTCAGGAAAAATTGCTGGTGGGAACAGTTTGATTGAGTAATTAACTTTCTTTATTAGCTTTCACAAACCTTTGACATTAGAGGTCAAGTAAAAGATGAATGTGCCGTGTGTGCCGGTCAATCAATACTCATGAATCCAACCCCGGGAGGCAAGGTTACCACCGAGGGAGCCTGAAGCTCGAGGAACACACAATGGATCATGAAATTCCTATCTCAGCGACAATTAAGGCTGCTTGTTTCCACTCATGTAGAAACAGATGACGAAGTAGCTACACCATCGCGTGGGCAGGGGATAATGAAATCCCGCTCTCTCTCTGAGAGAGAAAGGCAGATTGTTGTGGTGGCTCCCGAAAGCTGAAGTGAAGCATTCTGGGTCAAACTGCTATATAAACACACCGTTAGACGTGTCATAGTAATGTGACCTACGGCATTCCAAATAAGCAAAGTGGCACTTTACGTGACGAGTCAGCCCACGTCAAATTGGATTTGGCCAACACCAATATATGATATGAAAGCATTCTGGTTTGCATTGTGATAACCAAACCTGGTTTATCACATAAACATGGACGACATGGTGTATATGCCATCATGCAGAAATGTGGATATAAGCCGCGTACAAGATACAGAGAGAAAGAGCAGGGAATTACGGCAATAAATAAAGAGTAAATACTACATTTGATATTAACAGCCAGAACCGGGCAGATTTGAGTATTATGTAAAAAAACACATTTAAACAAAGTAATGACCCAGAATCGCAATTTCATAAATGGAGCCACAAACACATTTTCAGTGAGGACTAACTACCAAATTTGTGCTAGCTTGTGGTTTGCTGTCCAAATGTTATTTATCTAATTGGGCTCTAAATACTCCAATACTTGGCTTTGAGTAAATACACATTTTAGAAACAGGACAGACATAATATATTTTCTAAATGATACATTGTGATTTTCAACCTAGCTGTTATTGAAGTAAGTTTTTTAAGAGTCAAGACTGAACTTTTCTAAACATGAGAATTGCTATATGTTTATTGATTGATGACATGAATTGGTAATATGTTTTACAATTATCACCATTAGTAGTGCTGGTAACTGAGTTATTTTATCACTCATTGTAATTAAAATGTTTTTAATTAATTATTTAAGGGTAAGCCTTTGGTTTAGACATTAAAAGATAACCCTGATGCATTTAGTCATTTAGTTAGGTTTTCTTAAATCAGTATGTAATCAAATGTATTAACAGATATTCATATATATATATATATATATATATATATATATAAAAGCTATGATCTGAAATCTAACAGAACGTTATATTCTTGATGTGCACAGAAATTGCATGAGAGGATTCAATTTCACATTCCTCTAATTCCCTGAAGATGCTTTTATAATGTGCTTATAGAGATTATGTGTGTAATCTTTCCACAGGCAGGTCGAGAGAGCTCCTCAGGTCATATCGAACAGTTACACAGTTATTCTACACTCTCAGCCTGTAAAGATTATCTTTAACATGTCCGATCCTTATCCGTGACACAAAGCAGTATGACAAGTGGCCTTTAATTCTGTACATTTTATAGTTTTACAGTTTCTATCGAATAGCAATTATTTTTATGTCAGAAATAATGTGCCCTTTTTTTGGTACTTAGCTAAGTCTCGCCATTGCGTGTGATGTAATACAACAGGAAGGTCCTAACGCGGGACATAAAGGTTTCATATCTGGCTCATTTGCACTGTTGAGCTTTAACCCGAGGTTGTGAATCTGGCCCATTGTAAGTAAGTGATTTCACGCTCGGGAGAGTCCTATATAAACACACAGTGGGTAATCTGTATCTCCAGGAAAAAACACATCCATACTGGGGAGGGCTTGCCCACATAAATCACACTTTGCTCTCTTACTGTTTTCTCTTTTAATCATTTGCTCTTGTGTTGTGGAATCCTACTGTACATTCATATCGGCATAGCTACAAATTGCCGATGTTTCTGGTTTGTTTTAGTGAGATTATTATACCGGAATATATATTTTTATATACCGGTATATATCAAGGACATTCAGGTTTTTATTTTATTTTATATTCAAATTATCTCTGAAGAAGATGGAGACCCCCTGTTTGAAAGTACTTAAGTAAAATTAAGTTTACTGTAACATATTAACATATGCCATTCCATGGGAATGTAAAATGGTCACATCATCATTGCGTTCTTTCAATCAGAATTTTAGGAAAAATAACCGTCACTGTCTGTCAACTATTTTGTGGAGTTATTGAAAAACAAACACACTGGAAGAATAAGAAAAATAAATACTTCTAAAGCCTCTTTTTCAACCTCAAAATCAGTGAGAAACCGTGAATTCCCATATTTCCCTGTGACAAGCGTGTGGCACAATTTTGCCAGATGTGACGACTTGCCTTTGAACAATGGCTGGAACTAAGCGTGATTCATACCAGCCGGCGTTCTCTTCCCTGGGAGAGGAATGTCAAAGTTCTGCCCCTGCTTCGCCAAACGTGTCACTTTGACAGTCTGTGAAAAGGGCTGTTGGAAGAAAGTAGACCACAGTGCCGCACGCAGACTGGATCAGAAAAGTATATTTAAAAGAAATACAAAGAAAACCTAAAAGTGCTTAAAATGTTCCTGCTTTAATCAAATACTCAAGTATTTTATTGGGAGATATTTTTGCCATTTGGAATTGTTTTTGAGTGCTTTGAAATTGCTGGATACTGCAGCTTTGTCTGTCAGGAAAATAATATGAATTAAACAAAACTGCTGAACTGCAGTGGAACGAGCTGTAATCAAATCATGTCTCGTATGCCATGGGAGGAATACAAAGAGAGAATCTGATTCAATTCTGCATTCATCAGAACCTCCTCCCTCACATGATCAACAATTATGAAACACGTCGGCTGCTCAAAAGGTTACCATGCTAGATTTAGAAAACTTTTTGGTTAGAAAGCCAAAATGGAAAAAGATAATATTTAACAAAAATAGATTAATCTCTTTTGAATCTTTTGAAAAGCACTAAATGGAGAAAGATAATATTTAACAAAAATAGATGAATCTTTTTTGAATCTTTAGAAAAGCACTAAAACAGGTTTACCAAACCTAACCCTAAGCTAAGTCAGCCCCTAAACACAAACCATTAACCACCATCTGATAACTTGCATTTGTTAAGTTCCTAAATCATACACTTTAACAGGGAAATACCCTTAATGCATACAGTATGTGCCAAATGTGGTCTTCAACGATCCAATCAAAGACTGTTTGCGAGGTAGCCCGGTGTGTGTGCCCCAAGTTTAATTTAAGAACTTTTCTGCTCTTCCCAGTCCACCTAAGTTCACATTCACCCCAGGCTCTCCAGATATCCTCGCTCCATAAAAAATGTAGCTTCTGACTCTCTCAGCTCTAAATTATTACCAACCCTGGCGTTTTAGTAGAAACCTGGCTGACTATAGCATACATTATTTTCTGAATGAACTCCTGTTGGTTTACATGGTTTATTAATTTAGCAATATGAATGGAAAGGATAGTGTAGCGGCTAGGGTTCTGGGTTCAATTCCCATGTCCACAGTCTACCTGTAGGCATCTTTGTGAACCCTATCTGGTCCATACAGAAATGCATCTCAATTCACCGTAAGTCGCTTCGGATAAAAACAACTTATAACAATAACTAAATATGAATTTAATTAAATATAAATATAGAAATTGGCCCATCCATATGGAAAATTATCAGAAATTGAACGGTAATGCAATTCACGTTGAAAAACAATGCACACATGATTATTGTTATTATAATAATAATTATTATTATTACATTGTTTAAATGGATCATGCCACGTATGAAGCACAACATTAGATTGAAGGTTATTCTAATTTTTTACTTCATAAGTTTTTCAATATACAAAAATAAGGCAATTAGCTTGAAAGGACAATGACTGGAATGTGGGATTGGAGGTTATTCTTACATCCAAATAGTATCTTTGAAAAACTGAACAAATCAATGGTTATCTGTTCTTTGAGTATTTCACATGCACATGTTCGCCTTACATCATCATTCTATTAAATACAAAATAAAAACAGCCACAAGTGTTTCAGGAATAGCCTATCGCTCTTACTAAAGTTACATCACTCGTCCTGTCCTTAAATCTGTTCATAAAGCCGGGCACTCAAGCATACAGATTCCTGTATGTATTATTGATACGTGTGCGAGAGACAACACTCCACGAGGTCTTTGAGCTCCATCTAGTTTTCGAGGGGAGAGATGAATTTCCAGGACTAACTGTGTCTCCTAGCTACACTTGACAGATGTAAACATATGCACTGTGCTACCACAGTTCAAGGTATCGCCATTCATAATGGATTTGCAGTGGTGCAAGGTGGAACATGTCACAGAGACTCACTTGTGACAGCGGAGCTCAACTATGAAATGTTAGTAAGTGAGAGACTTTGAATATTCCGGGACTTGTTTTAACTGCCAATGCCTCCCCATCAGGTCTCCAAGGGACCCTTTATGAAAAGGAATGGGAAAGACATTTCTTCCCCTCAGTGCTCAGAATTCATTTCCCTTCGTGTAATACAATATTTACATGGTCTTGTTCTCTGATCTAAATAACACATTGCCAACTGTTTTTCTGCTCACCAGAAATCAGTAGTACGTAGCCTACCGTCGTAGCATTGTTTTCTAACAGTCGCATTGTCAAGGTTTGCCTGTAGGAGTCCCTTTAGCTCTGTTAATTTGTCCAATTAGGCTATATTTAATCTTGTGAAAATATTGCTAAAATGATCTACTCTGAATTAATTGCCATCCTTGAGAACATTTTATTTTCTTGTTATAACAATAACTTTGACTTCTGCAAATGTCAGTCCGTACCAGTGAGGTATGTTGTGCTGCACTGCAAAGGATTTTAACCAAAATGAAAAGGCAGACAGGCAGACATTCTTTATTTTAGCATTTAAATGCTTTTTGGCAGTTGGTTGTTATCCGCAACTTTAATATTAAACCGTTGCCTGTAGGCATCTCAGACGTTTGACACTGCATAAGGAGCTCACTCTGACACAAAACAGGACATGCTTTGGATAATCTCTGGAGCACATTTCCATGTTTCTGCTGTTTGTTTTGTTGATATTACAATGTAACATTCATATTTATAACTCATCACTCATAATTATGAATTAATCATTGATTAATCAACGTTCCAGATAGATTTATTTTATTTTATTTTGTCTAGGCGTACCATTGTAAAAAAAAAAATCTAATTTTCTAAATTGGTCCACCTTATCTTTTTGTAATATGCAAAAATTCGAATTCATCGGAATTTGTAAATATTACCTGTGCGTAATTAACACGAATCATCTTGAAAATCCTAGTGCGTGTTCTGTTCCGTCTGAGCTTGTGTCTCAGTCTCTCTGGTCGTGCCTCAGTCTTAGCTTGTTAGCATACTAACACCAACCTTTCTGTTATTATTGCGTTTCTGAAAGGGCAAGGAGATTCACATCAGCGACTTCCTCAGTTTCAAGACGTTATATATCAAATTTTGAGCAAACAGCTCACATATCATGGCACATCCATAAGCAATATCCTCCTCTTCTATCTGTTCTGTTCCAGGACATTAATTAAACAGTCCGCCAGCCAATGAGATCCACGCCATTAGCAGGCCGTCTACCTTCCCCATGTGATGGCTAAGGTTAGAGGGCTCCAGCATCCCCCCAGTCAAATCTAAGTGGCCTTGGAGAGACGGGTTTAGCAACAGATGGAGACGGTGCGGTGAACCGTCCACAGCGCGTCACTCGTGGTAATTGTATCCACTTGATTAATTGAAGTTAACACGCCGCCGCCTTCAAACTTTAAACACCGTGTGCCTTCGCCGTTCGCATGCGATGAAAGGTCAGCCCGCTCCGACATCTTCACCTAAAGGAGACGACGTGCAGGAGCGTTTCCACGGCGATGATTTCATTAGCGCCCACGTGCCGGGCTGGGAGCGGCCGACGGGTGTTTGAATTTGAAGATGAAATTGGTAAATATCTACTGACCAATAAAGAGGCGAGGCAATTAGCATATAGCGGCAAGTTATGATTGGACACTTTGTTAGCCAGCACTATTGTTGCAAAAACGAGGTGCTGGGAAAACACAGGTCAATAACAATCTCAATGAAATACTAGATTTTTAATTTGTGAGCAATTACACACATTTTTTCCCTTGTTTTTACTTTGTTTCAAACAATCCAATTATCACAATTGTTTATTTAGATCCGGAGGGACGTCTTTCACCTTGGTCATGTTGGGAGGGTGATTAGGCAAAATATTGATCCATGTTTGTGGATAACTTCTCTCGATCGTGTAAAGACTTTGTGTCTAAAACTCTGTTGTGGATAGCTGCGTGCACTTAGAGAGCTATTAAATCGACTAATAAATCAACCAGCTGTATGGTTTCATTGGTATTATGTCCTATTACCCTCTGCCATACTTGGTGGTCTATGTTAAAGGGCTCTTTGTGTTTACTTCCTGCTATTCCCGGGAAAAAAGACAAAACGTTAACGTCTCCGAAAGCAAATCATTGGTTTAGATCGTCGAATATCATGGCGAACAGATAAACAAATGTTAAACGGATGTTAGTGTAGATTTTGATCTCGGGCTGAGAATGACATAATATTCACATGTTAGAAAATAACTTATATGACACTAAAATCTGTTGTTTTGTCATGTTCTGTTAATGGAAATACCATTGAAAAACATGAAACGGAGCAAAAACACAAAAACAAAGGAACTGGAGGTGGGCTTTAAGTAATGAAAGGCTTTCATATTGAGAAGAATACCATTATACTTGTCTCTGATGGCTTTCTTATGGGATGGGAAGATATTCCTTCCTCCAGGCTTGTCCATAAATTAAATCTTATATTATTATACATTAAAAAAAAAGTAGTTCTTCTCCCCCCACAGGCACCAAGTCCCTGAGAGGAGTTGTGTGGAAGCTCAATTCCCCAGGAGCCCTGCTGCCCCTGTCACCACACGGAGCTGCTTACTGTGTCCCATGTGTCCCCCGTCTGAACACAAACTGTGCAGCAGCGGGTTGGTAGGTTCTTTAGGGGGGAATCTCATTTGCTTTTCTCACATTTAATATGAGAGATATGTCCTTGTTTCATTAAAACGGCAAATCATATATAATGCTAATATTGTGGACAAACTGCATTTTAATGAATCATCAGACATGTATTTTGTCACTTCTGACAAAATGTTTGTCAGAAGTCTAATGATGAACATATGGGAGTGATATTGCAATGGCTGTGGGAGGCTCATAAATGTATCATAGGTAAAAAAAGAAAAGAAAAAATTATTTCACACGTGTTGCCATTTGATTAGCTGTAAACACGATGCTACACGTCAACCTCAATACCCCTACCCAATCAACATAAGCAGACTTCTCAGAAGGACTATGCAGCTGTCTGCTTCTGCATGTGCATCTGTGTGACTGTGCATCTGTGTGTGTGAGTGTGCATCTGTGTGTGTGTGTGTGTGTGTGTGTGTGTGTGTGTGCATATTGCGACACTCAGCAGCACGGGTGAGGAGGGCACATGAGGAGCACGCTACCATGCTACGGCGTCTATAAGCGGAGACGTCCTACAGTCTACGCGAAACAGTAAATAACCGCCATAACCTACGTGCTCTGAGTTCTATTAGTCCCCGGCTCGCCAGACACAGCACCCCGCTCCTTCCATTTCCATACCTCACTTGGTTATTTACATATTGCAATAATATTCCTCCACTGCATCCCCCCCCCACACAAACACACACACACACGTACACAAACACATACTTTTTCTCCTTCAGGTTTATTTGAATCTTCCATTCACAAGGAGGACCTTCACGTTTCCCACATTTTAAAATAGTCAGATCAGACGGTAGGAAAAAAAACAGAGAGAGAAAGAGCGACAGCGAGAGAGAGAGAGCGAGAGATAGAGAGAAAGAAAGAGAACGAGCAAGAGCGAGAGAGACTAGTGACTGTAAATAGTCAGCCATCCGGGGGAGCGTGAATTATTTATTACTCTTACTCTTGTTTTGCTGCAGAATGATTTCTAACAGGGTGAGGATGATGAGGGGAGGGGGGGTTATCTGTTAGAAATGTCACATGTCACATGTGACACATGGATCTCACCCTGATGTGGACGATCAATATTTTTCCCATTTGCACTCGTCCTACTTTTCTCTGTGATGTATGCATCTTGTGATGGTACTTTGTGTCACCTTAAATTAACCCTGGGTGTTTCATAACCCCCCCCGTATCCTCCTCGTCGGGGTCTTTTAACTGTAAAGTCTGGGCATCAGAGAGAGGCCGGGGACGTCCTAATATGTCTGTCTCCCGGGACAGCGCAGTGAGTAAATCCACACCTCACTGCCTGAGCCGCTAAACATAACACTTATGTGTAGTGTATCTCTCTGAGTTCACCGCCCAGCGCTAAAAACCTCCTCAGGACGTTCGGATCAGAGCTGAAACATTTACATTCCCCACACACGCTTCAGAGTATTTTTGGTCTTGTTGAGTTTCTCTTCGTTTGCTGGTGGGTGGGTTTGGTGTGGACTTTTACTTTGAAGGAGACATTCCTTCCTTGGTTAACCACTGCACTTCCATCCATGGAATGGGATTTAATTGTGGACCCTACGTCTCTCTCATTAGAATAGCCTGCATAAAAGAGAGAGTGGAGGTCACTGCACTGTTACTATTCATACACGGCAACCATAACCTTTTAAATGTCCTGCTATTGGCCATGTTTAAACAGGCACAATACCTTATACGTGTTAATGCACATGACCAGCATGTTTGCCTTTAATTATTTCGCACAGAAGCGATCTCACAGGTTAGATCTTTCTTTGTTTGTCCTATATACCCCTCTCCACAGCACGCATGCATTTTCCTCGGGGTCGACATTGAGAAAAGCCATTCGCGATTTCAAGCTTCACGACGAGCTGAAGGCGGTTTGTTCAATGAACGATTGGGACGTTTCTCTAGCTCTCCGTCATAATCCTCATTAATGAGATTGAGACTTTCTCTCCATTTGTACGTTTCTTCACTGGTCTGCAATGTCTGACAAAGAGAGCTCACTCTTTTCCAATTTAATGAAGACAAATGAGACTTCTCCTCAGGGGTGTTGTCAGAGCACGGACCGTACTCGGCACGTGGAATTCGGTGGTGACACGTTGGTGGAAAAGATTAGAAATAACATTTTGCCTCCCACTAATCCATAGTTTCTGTATGATGGAGTGCCCCTTTCGAAAATAACATTGAACTATTGAGGAATGATAATGGAATTATAATTGACCGCAACATTTACGATGAAATATGTTCCGTCCTGTTTTTGTCTTTGAGTTGGTCAGAACGTACCCTAGCTAAAAGTTACAAAAAAATGCTTCCATTTCGCACAACAAAAAGACCTGGCACGTCAAATTGTACGATAATAATTGATAATAATTAATGACAATTCAATAAACGTTATTTAGAAAGTTCTCCGCAAATACATTCCCAGTGAGAAAAAAGGACGTAAGTCAACAAAATAATGAGGCTGAATTAATGTATCAATAAGTCTAAATTTAAAAATCCATTCCGTCGTGGGAGTAATCTCACCGTTTGCCCAAACTCGCGAGGCTTTGATACCAGATGTTTTCCACCCGCCATTTCTCAAACTGACACAGAATATGAAGAGGTGGCGCCCTCCTCCTGTGTAATTAAAATCCTCATTATAACACAACATGTATTAAAGCCTAGGGAATGGGAAAAGGCTCAGCAGCTGACAACACAAGATGGGAACATAACTATTTAGATGAAATACAACCATAGTTTAAAAATAGGTTAAATAAAAAAACATAAAACCACACACAGGGGGACGATGGCTTCTGTCAGAAAAATATCACATAATCACGCCCAATTTGGATAGATTTCTTTCTCTCTCTGCGTGAGCTACAAACGCGACTGGAAATCACATATTGTCGAGGTGACCTACTTTGGAAAAGGCATGTCTTAGATTGAGTAACCATGACACAATGTAATGTCAAACCCAGAATAGCTAAGCGAGGTGTTAGCTATTCCAGCATGGCCCATAACAAGCAACAGGGGGATATTATCTCTGCTAAATCCTCTAACACCGCTTCAAGCACCTCTCGCAAAGTACACGTGCGCTTTTGTCCATCTGCTTGGATGGAATTTACACTCAGGGAATTAATAAAACAGCGTTTAATGTATACCTGTGGATAAATACTTCATATCATGTCGTAATATTATTGATGATCCGTATCATCTCTTTTCGTTTCCGTTCTTTTATGTCATTGTCTGTTGTTTTCTATGTCTTTATCACAGACACACAAAACAAACATAACGTCTTTTGCACACACACACACACACACACACACACACACACACACACACACACACACACACACACACACACACACACACACACACACACACACACACACACACACACACACACACACAGTAAGATTGACATGGAAAATATTTTTTATTTGAAAAACAAAAGTACCCCTTTGAAGATAACGAACCTCATCAACATTTCCAGAAGTAATTCATCATTCATGGATTTATTTTTAAGGCTAAAAATCATTTCTACAATAATTTCTACATTTAGTGATTGACAACGCAAGATGGCAAGTTTGAATACTCGATACACTTTTCACAATAAACAGACAAATCTCTAATTACAAAGAATAATTTATCAGACCGCCAACCATGTCATCATCATTCTGGAAGCAAATCTGAAACAAAAGCAAACAAGCGTACCCCTCAACCATTAAATATGACCATGAGCACAAATTACTCCCCAAGTTTACCCATGCGTATCAT
>OOFB01003093.1:18330-30129 GCA_900323305.1 Trachyrincus murrayi
ATCTCTCTCTCTCTCGCTCTATCACTCTCTCTCTCTCTCTGTCTCTGTCTCTCTCTCTCTCGCTCTCTCTCGCTCCATCTCTCTCTCTCTCTCTCTCTCTCTCTCTCTCTCTCTCTCTCTCTCTCTCTCTCTCTCTCTCTCTCTCTCTCTCTCTCTCTCTCTCTCTCTCTCTCTCGCTCTCCAACCATCTACATCTTTGTCTGTCTCTCTTGCTCCATCTTCCTCTCCGTTTCTATGTCAGTCTGTCTATCTCTCCATCGCTATCATCTGTTTCCGTCTGTATCAATCCCTCCCTCTCCTACTTCCTCTCTCCACCTCTCTCTCTCATCTGTTTCTGGCCATCTCGATCCCTCCCTCTCCCTCTCCCCCTCTTTCCTCCATTATCCCTCCCACCCCCTCTGACCGTCTGTGTCTTTTTCCATCTCTCCCTCCAATCTCTCTGTCTGTCTCTATCTCCCCGCTACTTCCTCTCATTCGATCCCCTACTTCCGCTGTCTGTCTTGTTGTCTGTCTTGTGTTTCTTTTGGTCACAGAAAAAACAAATGCACAAACATCTGTTCGGTTTTACACAGCAAGACAGAGGGCGCATGTTTTCGTTTTTTGCATGCAGCACTCGTGTGGTATGGCGTTGTGCTTGTGTTTGTTTGAGCGAATACACAGAAGCCAAGGACAGGAAAATAAACTGCAGCAGGCTCCGGTTATATGTGAGGAATGTTGGCGCCAACGCAGGGGGAGTCACATATAGCTCAGTGGACGGCTTCTCTCAGAGGACAGTCATTTTGTTTCAGAGTGGTAATGGACGTCTTCTTTCCACCTCCCTTAACACTGCGGTGTGTCATAGTCAGTCAGTGTGTAACGTGTGCTTATTTATTCAGAGGTGTAAATGTGCATCAGCCCGTTGTTGTATCTAATAAGGACGAGGACACACCTTCTTTATTTCTTCTAACCAGATTCTCCTAACCGTGGCTGAACAGGCCAAAAGGTCACAACCGGTATTGCAGCACAGAAGCACAAATAATAGAACGACTCCCTGAGAAGGGGTGACAGTGAACAGTGAACAGCCCCTCCCCCAAGTGTGGAAGGTCGTGTCAAAGTCCTGAAAGAACCCAGGAGGAGTAGGGGCCTAGGAGGAGTAGGGGCCTAGGAGGAGTAGGGGCCTAGCAGGCCGAGGCTAAAAAGCTGCCGGAGCTGGAGCCAGAGCCGGAGGCAACCGGAATGCCTTGGCCGACGGGCGGATGGGCAAGCGGCCTGACCACCAGGGCACTTTGGGTGACCACAGGAGCAGCGGGCAGGTGGGAAGGAGCAGGCACCTTATGCAGGCGGCTGACATGACACAGAGACCTGTCTGCTGGTAGGAAGCCGGGCCCAGTTGGTGGTTGAATGAGCTCAGTTTATTGGACCCAGTCCAACACTCCGATAGCTGGGGGCTTGGTTCTGTGTCTCCTATCGAACCTTTGATTCATGTCGAGCTGGTGTTTGGAAACACAGGGTCCAGCTGGTGAGCCAGTGCCATGGGTGGTCGGAGTCTTGTCAGGGGAAGCACCAGTTCGTGGCCCAGCATGAGTGAGGCAGGGGAGACTCCTGTAGTCGAGTGGCTGGTGGCACGTTAATGGAGGAGAGTGTGTCAGTGCAGTCATCAGTGAGCATCCTTCAGCCCTGTGGGCGCAAATTCCACTCTTGAGGGACTGGTTGTACCGCTCTACCCCTGGGGTGAGAAAGAGGTCCGAATGTGGGTCAGTCCCCTGGCTGCGAGGTAGGAGGTGAACTCGAACTGAGGACCATCTGTCATGATGGCCCAAGGCAGACCTCAGCGGGCAAAGAGCTGGCCCAGGAAATGTATCACCACTCCAGAGGTTACGCTGCCCAGATGTGGACATCAGAACTGTCAGAGCCTGATGATATGTCCTCACACCGTCATGGAGCTGGGAGAGGACGGCACCGAGGGTTACCACTGATGCATCACACCACACCAGTGTAGGGCAGTCCAGTTGAAAAGCGGGAGATGTGGTGAGGAGGCGTTTCAGTTCCTCAATGGCTGCCTGGCAGGTAGGGGTCCAGGACCAGGGAGCATCCCGTTTCAGTAGTTGTCTCAACGGTGCTGTGATGGAGGAGTACTCTGGTATGAATCGCATGTAGTATGCGGTCATTCCAAGGAAAGATGCCACCTGTGAGGATGTGGTGGGGACCGGCACCTGGAGGATGGCATCCAAGTTTGACTGGAGTGGAGAAAGGCCATCAGCAGACACACAGAAACCCACAAAATCTATGGCAGATGTGGAGAATGTGCACTTCCCATCATTCAGAGTGACATGGTGGCGGTTGGAGGTGGGCATTAGCGGTGGCTGTATCGGGCCCATGTACGACAATGTCGTCCAGGTAAGCTACTGTGCCAGGGCAGCCAGCGAGCATGGTGGATATGATGGACATGAACAGCTGGGTCCAAAAGCCATTCTTATGTCACGATACCGTCCAGTGTTGGTGATGACAGCTGTCAAGTTCCTGCTCTCTGGGTGCAGTGGAACTTGTAGGTAGCCTTGACGTAGGTCCAGTTTTGAAAAAACACGGGAGCCGTGGAAGTGTGTCGTGAGCGCCTCTGTCGAGGGGAGTGGATATTTATCAGGCATGACTCCCTTGTTTCCAGCACGGAGATCGACGCAGATTCTGAGCCCCCCTGTTTCCTTCTGAGCAATCACAAGGTTAGACACCCAAGGAGAGGCATCGATGAATGAAACCCTTAGCTAGAAGGCGCTGGAGTTCAGTTGTGACGCCCTCATACAGGGCCAGGGGCACACGACGCAGGGGCTGGATAACAGGGGAAACCTTGGAGTCCAAGAGTGCTTTGTGTACCCCAAGCCGTTGAACAGGTCAGGCCACTGTTGGTGCCACAGGGAGGTCACCTGGAGGAGTTTAGTCCCACTGTTGGCTTGCAGGGCAAAAGCAAGACTAACAAAGAGGTCGAGGCCCATAATGTTTGCGCCGTACTGTGTCATGTGAAACAGGAAAGAGTCTTGTGTCTTGGATCCATAGCATACAGGAAGTTGGAGAAGGCAGACAACATTGATTTCGCTCTGACCATAACCGCAGAGGGTACTTGATAGAGACAGCAATGGCTGGTGCGGGAGGAATTGTTTGTAGGATGCTGCGTTCAGCAAGGACACCTTAGCCCCAGTGTCAAACAGGAGAGGAATACAGAGATACACAGGGCCAGGGCTCGATGTACATTCGCTAGTTAGTACACTCAGTATGTTCAGATTAATTTACCTTTATTTGTATTTCTTTGTTGGTACATTAATCAGTGCATTAAATGAGACATGTTAAAATTAAATACAAACTCTGTTCACGATTGCAAGTTACCGGTACTTCCTTATTGTTCCTCACCGCGAGGTAGGGCTGGCGCTACCATTGCGCATTTGTACGGGTGTTCCCGGGGGAATGTACCATTTTGGTGGGGGGGATTATTGGTGAATACTTTAAATATGCAGAATTACATTGTGAGCTCTGAACTTGTTCATTATGGAAATATAATTTAAGTTTAAGTTTAATATTCTTTAGCTAAGTATTTAATGATTTCTGTAATTGTTTTTTTCAGTCAGTAGGCTTACTTGCCAACTTGCCTTATTTTTTGATTGCTGGATTTAATTTATTTAGTAGGACATGTACTTCCAATTGTCATTCAATCAGCACTCTTACTATTGTGGTAAGTGACATTTTTTAGCAATAAAAAAAAAAATCCACATATATTGTTGATGCTCCTTACATGTAGCTGGTGATCCTAACTTTCTGAAGTTGGGAGCACCAGTGCTACCAAGTAAAAAAGTGAATTGCGAGCAATGCACAGGACCCATTAAAAAGTGTGTTGTGTGTGGCCCCACAGTGTGGACCACTGCTTGTGTATATCTGTGTGTTACGGTCACATGACTGTCTTGTGAAGTCTGCGGTCATGTGATTGTCCTGTGAAGTCTGCGGTCACGTGACTGTCTCGTGAAGTCTGCGGTCATGTGACTGTCCTGTGATGTCTGCGGGAGAGGCGCGACACCACTTAGCGGTGGTTTGGCTTCTGGCAACGTCTGCATGGTTGGCCCTTAGCAGGGCAGTCTGGGGCTCTTGTAGCCTGACGGGTGGAGCCACAATTTCCACAGCGTCTATACCGGCGTATGTTGAGGCCGTGTTAGCTGTATGGCAGCAGTCTGGTCAGTGTCAGACATATTATCAGAGTTCAATAGCTGTAGCTCTATCAGAGATAAAACTGCATTTCAGCTATTTTAGCAGCACATTCAGTAGCTGTCTCGATCTGCAGGGCGAGAGTAAGGGTGTTTTCTAATGTCAGTGTAGCATCTTCAAGTAATAGTCTTTCTTGAACTAACTACTGGGATTTGGTGTTTCTCAATCTGCTGATCCCTGATCAGTTCATCAGTGAGAGCTCAGAAAATGACAGGGACATGCCAGATCCCAGATCGGCTACGCATTGGCTAGCAGACTCACCCCCACACTGACGTCGTTGTTTGAACAATAGCCATTTGAGGAGAACGTTTTGGGCTTTTAGGAAATGTCCATTCAGAGCTGTTATGGTTTTGTCATGTGTTCGCGGGTCCGAGTGTGTTGAAAATCTGGTGTCCCCCCCCTCCCAGCAAGTGTAGGAGAACAGTGAGTTTCCTCTCGGTAGCTACG
The DNA here is from genome assembly GCA_900323305.1 of Trachyrincus murrayi. Lineage (NCBI taxonomy): Eukaryota > Metazoa > Chordata > Actinopteri > Gadiformes > Macrouridae > Trachyrincus > Trachyrincus murrayi. Next base: position 22,999 of record OOFB01003093.1, read on the forward strand.
GTATCAATGCCAGTAGCAAGCAGATATGTCTCAAACGAGCTCTTCCATTGATCCCAGGGAACGACAGGATCACCAGGACGAAGCAGGAACTGGTGGTAAATTAATTGTAGGGACGGGAGGAAATTTATCAGCCATCCTCGTTGGCTCACACACTCAATATTCATTTAGGCTAGAACACACGCCGTCTTTATTTCTTCTAACCGGATTCTCTTCACCGTGGCTCAACAGGTCAAAAGGTCACAACCGGTATTGCAGCACAGAAGCAGAAATAATAGAATGACTCCCTGAGAAGGGGTGACAGTGGACACAACACCCGTGCTTATAGCTAGTTTAAAAATGGCAGACTTACCGGAATATGTCCTCTGAGATGTGTCTCACAGAGGTGACTTCAAAGCAGACTGCAGAGAAAGAGAGAGAGAAAGAGAAAGAGAAAAATACTGATCACACCTTAATGTGCAGAAATAACATTTGATGCACATGCATCAAATGAGTCATGAAACGGTTCAATTCATGGTTCAATCGTTAATTGTATCCTGGACACAATAGAAGTGATTTGACATTTGCGTAGCTGTGGGACAAATATCTCTGAGCACTGTCTCTATTGGGGATCAATTTCCCACCAGCGAATAAATGAACCAATGTAATTTTGCCAGACGATTTGTTTTTTGTTTGCTATGGATTTTTGTATTTGTATCTTCCAATGTTGCACAGGTACACAAGAGCTAAGCATGAACATTCGTCGTCATTATTAACCTCTATGGGACACGGGACCAAACAACACAGCTCTACTACACTTGGCATTGTGTTGCGTTACTAATTTCCATGAGACCTCTGTTTAACTCAGATTTTCTTCCTCAAACGAGGTGTAAAAGAACTAATCATTACAACAATCTGATGGAACATAATTTAGTATTGATTCTTGGTCATCGACATCGTGTTACTCTAAACCAATACTCTTATATTGACTCAGAATTTTATGAGCATTAATGATGACTTTGACCTTTACAGTACCCCTGTAATTTATGCCCAGTGATGTGTCGCAGCAGTATTTACTGCAACACACACACACACACACACACACACACACACACACACACACACACACACACACACACACACACACACACACACACACACACACACACACACACACACACACACACACACACACACACACACACAGCGTTAGTTCATTCATAACCTTGAAGCAAATTTATTTTATTCATTGGCAATACAGAGATCGCAACCCTTTCTTACCCATAGAAACCTAAAAATTTAATCAAAAATGATTGTTGACCCATTGCTCAGATGTATTCCTTCAGGCAGTTATTCCAATAACATGTTTGCCTCTTTGTAGATTTTCATAGGGTGCTGGGAACCAAGTGCACTCAGGAGGTCAAATATACTGAGAGACTTACTGAGAGGCACTGCGGCTAATTAAGGGTTTGGTAGGAAAATAAAGGAAAAAGAAAACTAGTTCACACAACAGTTTGTCAGGTAGTTCCACAACAAGAGGACGCTCTGTGTGATTTTCCTCCTGTCACGCGTGGTCGCCATAGCGACCATCTTGATTAGATCAACAGTTCTTTCTATCAGCGCTTGCCTCAGCAGTGCTGTGTCTGTGGCCAATCAAGCCATATTTACCAATTCAAGGCTTCGCCTCCCACTTAGCGTAAACAAGACTGTGCTCTGGGAGAGATACCAAAACTGACTTAACCCCCTCCCCAAGGTTATCCGGTAACCATCCAAAATACAGCTAAAGCTTGTTCCCCCCCCCCCCCCCTTACACCTTTCTAGAGAAAAGCTCACGCCATCGACTTGTGGTTTCAAGTTTCAAGTCAATGCAGCACTGAGGAACATGTGAAAAAGCGAGTAAAAATGCAGCCATTGTTATTCAAATGAACACGCAGCATTATTTCTCCATTTTCAAAATTGTACCATCGTCACAAGTCAGCATTCCTGTTGACCTAAGACATCGGTGTGGCACGTACAATTTCATGCATGCACGCATACACGCTGCACTTTGCTGCTCTGTCCTGCATCCTCTGTTTCGCAGCTCCTGAATGCCACAGTAATGGTATTTTTGTAAGATCATTCACACAGCCAATATTACCAAAGTCGCTCAGGTATACATTACACGTGCTGTAATATTGCATTCATTGCCCATACATGTATGTATATTCAAATTACGTTGTTATTTACTTAGCCATTGATATTACAAACAATGGTCCCAAACAGTCAAATATAGTCTTTCATATCAAGTATTTATTTTGATCCTAGCTGGATAATAATGCATATTTCTATTTTTGTACAGAAATATGCAATGGGTTCCAATAATATTCTGTGTGCAGTCCCCGGTGTCCTGGTTCCAACTATAAACCATGGGATCCTAATGGCTATCCGAGAGGTAATTTGGTTTCTACTTTTGTCCTGTAACCGAGTGTACCTACTCTGTCTTCGCTGGCACCACTGGCAAGCACACCCAAGGGCAAACAGCCATTTGTTTTGTGCTGTGCTGTGCCTTAGATCATTGAGCGAGCCACTTGTTTCCCTTAACCATAACCTTGAGTGATGGATCCCAACACATTACAAGTTTAACTTTACTTTGCTTAGTTTGTGTGCCTATATACAGCACAGGTGTTCAGGTTTTCCGACCATTGAACATACCGTAAGAACATTATCGCCTTTCTGTTGGAAAAAAGGCACTACTTCCACGGCATTGTGACAAATGAAAACCCTATATATATATATATATATATATATATATATCCAAAGAAATAACAAAAGAACACGTCCTGTGTGGAGAGTAATGGTACCATGTGTATAGCTCCATCTTCCCATGACAGGTGTCACAATATAAAATAATTATTGTGGAGCCAAGGTAGCTGCTACAACCATGCCACATAAGAGTAAAAAGCTATAAGGGTACGGCGGCCCACAGAGGACATATGTGATAAAAGGCTGTGACTATCTAACCACATGCTGCAGAAGCTCCACTGATTTTAACATTAGCCTCTAACCAATCACCCCACTCGCCTTCTGTTCACCCCTTGAAACAAATATGGATGAATTTCTCCTTGATGGATACGACCACCACCACCACCCTCCCTTACGCCTCTACCGCCCATCCAAAATCAGATGTAACAGCTGTGCACACTACTCCAAATGAATAAACCAAAATTATTGTTTGATGGAGGTGTTACTTCTGTCACTTCTCATTTCGCTCACACGGCAGGCTGGAAAACACAGGGACAGGCAGCCTGGCGTGACCTCCCCCACCACGCTGCCATTAAATGCCAGCCTGCCCCTGCCCACCCCCATCGCCCCTGTTGCAGCTCCCTGTATTAATTGTGACTTAGCAGACAACATATGGCTCTCTTAGCACGCCCCGTGCACAGTTGGCACGTCGGCCGCAACCGGTTCCTTCAGGCTGGCCAAAGTGACCTCGAGAGAGAGAGAGAGAGAGAGAGAGAGCGAGAGAGCGAGAGCGAGAGCGAGAGCGAGAGAGCGAGAGCGAGAGCGAGAGAGATTAGCCAGATCATTGTGAATGGGGGGCTTAAGAGTGCACGGAGCTTGGACACAGAGGGAGGACTGTCAGGTGTGGAAATGATCAGAACAAGATTTTTCTATCTGAGACATGCACACAAGCAAACCTGCACAGACACTCACACATACAAATTGAAATACTACACACAATTAAGACATACAATTACAATGATATCATATCAGAATGTGATCTAACCTATGAACCTCTTTCAAACGCTTCTTGCCTCGTATGAGCAAGGAAATATCCAAGCTTGTCTCCTGCTCATCATTTATTCTGATTTACTGATTTACTTTTTATTTTACCACAATAGCTGACAACTTAACAGTCCAACCGTATTCATACATGTATAATATTCCTTCAGTTGTTGCCGGTGAGAATCACACCAAATAATATATGCTCTAATATTGCTCTATAATTAGAGCAATATTACCGCTGTTAACAATAACACACGTAAAAAAGCATGTAAAACATTACGGTTGTATTATATGTAACCTTTCTGTGTGGAGTTTGTATGTTCTCTCCGTGTTTACGTGGGTTTCCTCCCACACCAAAATACCTACATGTTAGGTTAATACTCCTGCCTGTGCCCTTGACCAAGGCACCGGCAGTTAACCTGGAGTTGGTCCCCAGGCGCTGTACTGCAGCTGCCCACTGCTGCTAGTGCTGCAGCTAGTGATGGGTCAAATGCAGAGATCACATTCCGTTGTGTAGTACTTGTACATGTGCAATGACTAATAAAGAATCTTCTTCTAGTCAGTGACCCCGTGACAACAAAACATGGCAAAGGAAAGATTTCTCTCAAAATAACAACGCAATTATCGCAACAACAACAACAACAAACACCACCAGCGCTATGCATTAGCAGCTACACAGGATGGGCCAGTGAGTGTGTGTGTGTGTGTGTGTGTGTGTGTGTCTGTGTGTCTGTGTCTGTGTGTGCACACGAGTCACGGTCACAGTCACACTGGGTTCTCTGGGAAATCAACACTGATAGTATCCTCGTACCACTGATCAAATGCTATGGTAATAGGCTCCCCTCTTCCCTTCCCCACCCTCCTCCACCTCCTCTCTCGTCTAAGGTTCTGATGATGACAAGCCTCCTATTAATACACTTAGTCCAGCTCAGCACTTTCACCAGCGCTGCATAAATAATCAGGGTTTTGCTAGGAGGTAGTACCAGTGGAATGGCGGATATGAGGGATGGCTTTTGCAACTTCTGGCTGCCCACACTTCCACAGCACACACAGTATGATACCAGTAGATGTTCGTTCTCTCTATCAAAGTCCCCCCCCCAGCCCTCTCTCTCGTTCTGTATTCTGTGCAATGTGCTGACATGCTCATCTCGTTACCCAGAGCTGCTACTGCGTACTGCTACTTACTGATGTAAACAAGTGAGCAGCAGCATTAAATGGGCACTTTGGCTGGCAAGGATGTGCATATCGGCGAGGATGTGCTTATCAATTTGGAGTGAAGTGCCCGGCTGGCGAAGATGGGTCTTGGAGACCACGGAGCACATACGACTCGTCACTTCTCATCTCTCGGTTATTACTCTCGACTTCTGACTGACCAGCCAGAAGTGGCTGAACGCCCACTCAACTTTACTCTCTCTCTTTGTTTAGGCCCGTTCTGTATCTGACACTGATTAGGGGGAGTTTTTCCTGTGTGCATGTGCGTGTGTGCGTGTGCGTGTGCGTGTGTGTGTGTGTGCATGTGCATGTGCGTGTGTGTGTATGTGCGTGTGTGTGTGCATGTGCGTGATGCCTCAAGAGCATTTCGTTCACATGCTGATAATATAGTGTGCCATTAATTACTTGCGGATAAACAGGAAACTTACTGATAGCATTTTCTTGAAACTTCATCCACTTTGAATAAACATTTTTGTTTGTTTATAGCAAAAATATCCCCAGAAATATATCATAACAATAAGCAAAGGTAACCTTGGTTGCACCCATCAGAAATGTGAAAAAAAAACATTGTTTTGCTATAATAATCCAGCGGTATAAATAGTAGTCATAACCATGGCAACAAGGTGGGACTCCTACCATATAAGTTGTCAACAATCAGAACACAACACAGCTGCAAGTGTGTCAGCGGAAAGTTGGTCCCACAAGCAAAAGAAACAAACCCCCCACACACACACACACACACACACACACACACACACACACACACACACACACACACACACACACACACACACACACACACACACACACACACACACACAGATGTGGTCTACTCCTGTGATAACAAGCAGTTAGGCCACTATGGTCACAGATAGGGAAATCTGAATTATGAGCCAATTTGAAGACATTACCAACATTACTAAGACATTACTATTAGTCAGCATTTTTAGATACATGTTACATTGATGAGCAGGTATGGGTTTGGCATCGTGCTCAGGGATGCCTACAGATCAACTGCAGACATTGGGGATCGAACCCAGGACCTTTCGGCTGGAAGATCAGATGACTTTATCAATAAAAATATATATTCATATATATTCATATATATTCAGGTAAATTCAGGCTAAACCATCCCCCCAACCCCCAGTCATGCCTGCACTATCATGTGATAACATGCATAACACATTTAGCTGTACTAAAGCAGTACTTGGAGGCTGGACTGTAGGGATTTTTAGCAGGGCTTTTTTTATTTTCACGAGAATATGCCTAGCCATGGCAACAGCAAGACTACACATGACAAGCACTGTCCAGAGCAACTGTCTCGCACCACTTGAGTCAGGTAGCCACATTAAGGAGCTCTGCACAGCTGCTACACGTAGCTCACGTTTTTTTTTTAGGGAATGTAATTTTAGCGCCTGCACATTCTGTGAGAGGAACAACCGGAACGATATGATCCATAGAGGTACGACGTGAACATACTGTATTGTATTCCGCGCGTGCTCTAATTCACTGACAGTACAATGTGTCTACCGTGCTTCGCAAAAACATAAACCATGAAAAGGGGTTACGTAACGCACGCAATACGAGACATTTGTAAAAGGTGTATGCCGTCTTCATTTTTTTTGGAGCGAGTGAACAAAATGGATATCTGTGGGAATACCGTGTCAGACGGTACGACAGGGATTGTCATCAGTCTTGTATATTTAGAATGCTTACCTTGAGAGTTCCTTTGTTAGAAGACATGGAGGTGTACAACTTAATTTTCTTTTTTAACCACCTCATGCAGTGACATGCTCCCATTCTCAATATTCACGGGGCATTTTCGCACTTTGCCCAAAAGGACCATGTTTAAAACATCACGATTGGAATTCACAATTAGCATTATTATTTAAACCGCATGAATATAATAACCAAATCGTACCGTTTTTACAAGACATTTTAACAATGAATTCTTCCCATTTGAACAACTCTCGCCTATGTAGAAGTCCATTAGAACACCTTGTGACCTCTTGTTTCTCAGTAACAATAGTGAGGGTGAAAGCCATTACACACTACGGGCTGGTCCATGGAGAGTCCATTAATGCAAATTTTAAACTTTCGAGTATGAAAAAAAAAGAAGTGTGTCCTCTGATAAGCGATAACAACTCCCCCCCCCCCCCCCCCCCCCCCCCCCCCCCC